>RJWJ010011226.1:0-44907 GCA_004363605.1 Indri indri
TCAACCAATATGCTAGAATTATGTAGGAATCATTCAATTGTTGAGATAAATGATCTATAATACCCAGTTTACCAGTTTTTCTTCTGTCTTCACTGGATCTCATACAATTTGAATTTAAGCATGATGAAAATTCACTTGTGAATGGCTTTTGTGTAACTGGTATAAATGACATCTCCTACCTGAAGTACAAATATAATTATGTTTTATTTTTTCAAGTAATTGCTCAAGATGCCCCTTCTACCCTTCCGCAGAATATTTTATACCTTTTAATTGAGACCTGCATTGCCCCTCCTCCCCCAAATTGCTCAAAGAATATGAAGTTTACTGAATTCTAAGGGGTTGAATCTGTTTACAAATGGAAGGTAAAATGAGCAATAATGTCTAATTTGGCTGCTACAGGCCATTGCATCTGCTTCGTCTCTGTGTTATTTCTGTAAACTGTTTCCACAAAAAAAATCAGATGGATTTTGTCTGTTGCTGTGGATTGGTCCTCCTTGTTCGGATTTTGGATCTTCTGCATTTGGGCACAAGATTACAGTTCTTTTGTTGCACTTTCTTTTGCTTAGCCGTTGTTGCTTAAGTGGACCACCAAGTCAGAGGGGCTGGCTGGGTGAGGAAGAGCTTGCAGGCTGCCTGTTGTCTGTTATGCTGGGACCTGCCCTTCTGCATGAGCCTCCAGATGAGGAACTGCTCAGATCACCAACTGCCTGGGTCACCAGTCTACACCTTTCTGTCTCACCTCTGACATCTTGGTAAACTTTCCTGCCACTGGGATTGATATTAGAGTTTCTATGAATAGATATGGTATAAAACCTTAAAATATGGACAGTAAGAATTATCTTTCATGATTTTTATTAGGGCCAATTATTTCACATTGTTGTGAGCATTTTAGGAAGCACTTTTTAAAATTATGTTTTTAATAATAATTCCTTGGTTCACTCTCTCCATCAGTGCTGTGGATTTGCCCTCTGTTATCCAGAAAGTAGAGCTAATTTAAGGGCATGAAAGTTCCCTCTAGCTTAGTGTGATACCTTGGTTATGTCTTTTAGCCTGTTGAGGTTTAGGATCTTTATTTATAAAGCAAAGGGATTGGACTAAAATAGTACAATCTATTTTAGGTGTCCTCTTTTGGCTGAAACCCCTTCTATAGTAATAATCACCTCATCATCTTATATGTTATATAATAATAAGTAGTTTTAAATTTTTTAAAAAATAAGTCAATGTATTACTACAGATTGTATTCTTAGCAATATAACCAAAAGTCCCAGTTTCCTCAGGATGGCCCTGGATTTTATGTCTTATCCTGATATGGTGATTATTAGTAGTCCCTTCTACTCTCAAAGTTGTTTCAGATTGAATAATAAATAATTGCCATAATTATTTGTTTAAATACAATCTTAATAGTTATATAAAATACACTTTAGTTTTTCCCCACTTACTAAGTAACATTTGCTGTTCAATTAAAATTAATTTTAAAAAATTAAGAGACCAGAAATGTAAAATTATATCTATATTTAATTGGGAAATACATGTACATTAAAATACAGGTATAAATGTAACTACATGTGGTAATATCAACAAAACTGCTTATTCTTTAAGTTTGAACTTCTCACATTTTACTCTTAAAAACATGAAGTGTTTCATTTAAATAATTTTCATGTTTTTATTCCTAAAAGAGGAGTTGAAAGAAAAGATTTAAGTGTTATTTCCTAGCCTTTGTTTGTCAAATAAAATTATTTCCTTAGAGATAATCTTTAATCCCATTAGACAAAAAATATTCCATATTATTGGTAAATATTTTCCCCTTTTAACACTGGTTTTATAGATGCAGAGAAACTTTGTTGTGCCGTATAAATATTTTGATTAGTTAAATGCAACTCGTGGATTTGGTAAAGAAAATCTTAAGGAAATTTATAGGATGATATTTTTACGGTTCTTGTAAATTTGTATTTCGACATCAATGTTCTTTTGCTTCCTGTCTTTAACCAATGACCCACCACAGATATAAATTAAACAATGAATAAGAACAAAAACAACTTAAAACTGCGTAATGGTCCAAACCACATGTGGATAGGGTGCCAATGATGAGGTGCTGGGGGAGGTCTGACTCACGAGCCACTGTCCATGCTCACGTGACATTCCCAAGGAGTCATCGGGATTGTTTTTATTGCTGGCCGCTGCAGGCCCTCATGGCAGAGGCCTCCACAACCACTGGCTCAGATGCTGGCTGTTCCAGAATCTGTCTACTGCTGGTTTTTTGCTGCTGCACAGCCTCTGTGAGAGCATCCCTCTGCGAGCACAATTTTCTCCAGCCATGATTGCTGCTGCCAGAGCCACCTTGGCTTTGGGAAAGGGTAGACAACTCCACTGGACCCATGTCCTCCAATGGTGACCGTGCTCTTTTCCTTTAATTTCCCTTTGTCAAGGAGAGGCCAGGAACTATATTTCATCATTTTAAGATTTTTAGAATTTTGAGCATAAAGTACAACCTATATAGAACATCTTAAAATTGTTGTCACTGTTCCAGATTCTTTTGGGGTTCCTTATTGGGCAGGTCCTTGCCTCGGTCTTGGCAGCTGGGGGTGGCTCAGCCCCTACTCAGTCGCTAGCACCGGTCTTGTAATATTCAGGCTTCAGTGTTAATTGAGATGAGTCCCTTGTCTAGAAAAAGGGAACTGAGATATATCTCCCAAACCCTCATTTCTTGTTTCAGGATTGACCTCCCTGCAACATGATTGACAACAGAAACATTAATTTTCTTTTAGAGAAACTCTACTTCCACCCATTCCAGTGTTTTAAGACCCTGTGGTTCTTCTGTACATCAGATCCCAATGTCAGAGTAATGTGGTTTTAAATAACATCACTCTTGGGATGCTGAAAATTCAGTCCAGCTGGGACTTATTCAAGCTCAGTTCAGTTTCTGTTCATCAAAGAGTCAAACTGGGGATCCAGTTTTACCCACGGAAACTTTAGTAATGGTAGTTATCCAGAACATGATTTAACCACTCCAAACAGTTTTTTCACATTTTGGTTATATTAAAAAGCCATTTTCATGTCCTTTTGTGGTACAATATGAATTTGGTTAAAATCAAGTGAAATTTATTTTCATGATCTTTGAGGTATGGTAGATTTTTTTTTTTTTTTGTGGAATGTGTGGCCCGGTAAATTTTTAGGAAACAGCACTTCAGTGGAGAGTACAGAATCTGAGGAGTTTATCCACTTCATTCTTCTTCTGGTGCTTAACTTTCTTCTACAACATCCCTGCCAAGATGAGCTCTGAGGCTGGGCTGCTCAGGGCTGTCCCTGTATGAATACAAATACAGAGACCCTTGCAGGGATCACAGAGGGAGTATGTGAGCCCGAGGGACGAAGATAAATTTGTAGACATACATGCCAGGAGCAGTTTTAAACATACTGCGCTAACAAACTCGTGATCAGTAACTTCAGCGTTAATGAAAAGAATGCACATCTATGTTACACTTCTGTTTCAGAAAGCAGAGGGTAAAAAATCCTATGGAAAAGGAGCCTGTGTTAAGAAAATGGTGCAGAAAACTTAGGGCTGAAGGAGAAGAAAAATAAGTTGGATTTAGGGAAAAGATATAAAAGAAACGGTCGAGGGTGGGGCAAGGACAGGGATGGGGAATTACAAAATGAGAGTGATGTGATCCAGCCAGATCAGCCACCAGTGTGTCATGTTCAGAGGAGCAGAAAGATTCAGGGGGGTGAATAATTCTGGGGGTTCCTCTCCCTAAAATATCTCTGCACTTGCTTACTTCTGTCTTAAACTTTCAGCAGGACACAAATTTTCCATAACAGGAGATAAAGAATATAAAATCAAAGTCTGGAGTTGAAGCCACTAACTGGTGTCCTCTTAGTCAAATGGTTTGTGAAACGATTTTAGGCCAGTGTTCCCTCTCACCTGGATTGTAGTAACAGTCGCCTAATTGGTTCCCTAACTGGCCAGAGTGATTTTTCCGAAAATCATGTCTATTCATGTTTTCCCCAGTGAACCCTTTAATTGTCCTCCAGTTGCCCTTAAGATTGAGTTCAAGCCCTCTCAGCAGGGCCGACAGTGCTCGGGAAGAGGTGGCCCTGGTCTCTCAATCCAGTCCCACCTTTCCTCACCATTTCCTCTGCTCCCTCTCCCACCAACTTTTTCATTACTTTGAACAGGAAATCCTTTGTTTCCACCCCTTTACATCTGTTGCTCCCTCAAACACTCTTTCCCTCATTCCCTGCCCTGTCCTGCCCTATATTGGGTTTCAGTTTACAGTAATTTTCTCCAGGGTGTTTTCTGCTGACCTCCCCGGTAGGGGTTAGAGGGAGGCAAGGCATGCTAGTCTCATCCTAGCCCTCCCTGCACGGTGTTCTAAAAGCCGTTTTCCTTGTCTACATCTTCCACTAGGCCGGGAGTTCTTTGTCTGTTCACCATTGAATCCCCACACCTAGCACGTGGGGCATGGATTAGGTGCTCAGTGCATAGCTGTGAATGGATGGTTGGATGCATGGATTAACGAAAGAAGCTTTTCCTTTTCTGATAAAAGAAAGTGTGAAGAGAATAGTTGGGAAAAGATATGGTGGCTGAAAATAAAGTAAGCAAACTTTGCCTTGCCTTTGGTCAGCTATAGTTTTGTTAAAATAGGGCAAAAAACAAAAACAAAAAACAGAAAAACTGAGAAAATAGTTTGCTGGTTGGTTGGTTTTAAATTTTGTCACCTATGAAAGCTTGCTGCTATGTGCTCATTGCCTCTGTTTTGTTTTCTGTCATGGGCTTTTTTACAAAGTGATTTTGTCATAAAAGAACATTATTTTAAGGCATAACTGTATAGAACATGACAAGTATTAATATTTGTACTTGGTAATATTCAGTGGATGTAATCATTTACTCTCCAGCATAGATAACCTGTATATATTATATATAAAGTATTTCTGTTTACCTGGGACATAGTAACCAGTAGGAAAAATATAGGACTAGAAACCTGGAGGCCTGGAGTTTGGTCTTGTTGGTATCATTACCTAGGTAGCTAACATTAGGATGCTAAACCTTCTATTAAATATATTTAATAGTGTTTAAGTAAATACATCATCTTTAAAATGTACTGATGTCTTTTCTGACATCTCACATTGTGTGAAGATATAATAAAATGACATATATGACAACACTGTAAGATACTCTATAAAATACACATGCATACTAAGAAGGATAATAGGAAGGGTAATAGTCCAGGAGTTAGGAGGCCAGTAACTAGTACTATTCATACTGTTAACACTAATTATCCATTTTTCCTCTATTGCCCTCTTATCAAACAAAATATTAATAAAACAAAAAATAAGATGGTTATGCAGGATGTGGTTTTGAGATTCATTTTAGCCCTTATATTCTGTCAATCTAGGAAACTTGAAATGAGTACTGTATTCTGTACATAATCCTATTAAATTTCTAAAAGAATCTATTGCTGTTTAATTCATCCTGTTTCATAGATTGCTGTAGTTCAATGGCTGTTATAAGCAATCTTGTCTTTCCTTATTTTTCTATTCCAGTTATTTTGTGATTGTTCCAGTTTGCACCTTCTACTTTGATATATGCATACATTGTCTTTGAATGGCATGTTTAAAATCTACTCAGGAACCAGTACTAGCTAAAAGCTGTTTGTGTTTCCCTCACAGCTATACAAGATGATTTTAGTAATTGTGTTCTGTAATGCTCGGCAGCTGTTTTGTTACTCAAAATATTTTTTCTTGGTTTTTGGCTTTTAAGTTGATGTTCAGAACACCTATTCCCCAGTGCTCAGCCTGAAGGAAAAATAGTTTTCTGTTTGCTGCTAATGCTAAACAAAAAAAGGCCAATTCCAATTAAACAGTCTGGGAGATTCTAATTGAATGGTGAATATTAGCATCTTTCAAAGCTAGACCACCTGCCTTTCGGCAATTTGTGGCTTTCTATTCTTGTGCAATACGAGGGATAGACGTCTGGCAAAACAAAAAAGAATTTCAAAAGTAGGAATGAAACATGATTCCTTTTCAGAGAGAAAAAATTGCTTCATTTGAGTAGCTGCTTAGTTTCATTCCTGCATTTGAACCTCCAAGGAGAGAAATGTGGAGCAGTTTATCCACACTTGTACCTTCCATTACTAGTTTATTAAATGGGCTCTTTTGTGCGTGTGTGCAATTTCATTCTGACCAGTAATCACTACTTGGAATATTTGTTCTTAGCTTTCTACAAATTGATAAGCATAGCTATAGGGAAATCTATGTGGAAATTGTGTTTTCCAAAGGTTTGGCAATTTCTCTTTAATTAATCCTTAGGGTATCTCAGGTTTATTTATCTTTAACTAGGTGGGAAAAATTCAAGCAGCTGCAGGAACCTTCTGCTATCCCGTAAATTGGAGAAAACCATCATTTAGGCACTCAAGTAAACCTCTTTCCAATACATGATATATACATTCACTTCAGAACAGGGTATGAGTACTAAAGAATGATTCAAACAGAGAAACAAAAGTTGCTATTAGAAGATAAAAAATCAGTGGATGTGTTATTGCTTGTTGCTTTGACACTGTTATTACAGGCAAGAACAAGGAAAGAAATGATGCCACTGAGCTGATGAAAACAGATGCCAGGAGCAATTATGACCAAGTTGTGGTTAGAGGAACAGACTGAAAAATAACTTTACAAAGTTTTCAGAAGGACTTGTGCATGTTGCACACAACCAGAAACAATATAACATGCTACAGGAGTAACATAATAGAAGTGACGCTCCCCGGATAGACTTAGGTATGTTCAAAGAGCTCTAAGATCGAAAGGCTCTGAACCCTTTAACATGAGCCATGTCATAGATAAAGTCAGTATAGTTTCAGGGTTAAGAATCTGGACTCCCGGAGTCAGACAGACATGGCTGATATCAAATCTTGCTTCCACTGACCTTGGCCAAGTTACTTGACAATTTCGTGCCATAGTTTTCTTGTTTATAAAATGGGATAACAATAAGCCCTTTATCATAGAGTTGTTTTGAGGAATTAGGAAATGCTTGTAAGGCACTTGGTAAGTATTCAATAGTATGTATCAACAAATATCATCTCTTATTGCTGCTGTTATTAAGAAGATGTTGTAAGCATTGACTTCATCTAGTTCTAAAACATTTGATCACAAACTGAGCATATTGAAATACTGTAGTCTGTTAAAGCCTAGAATTGGCTTAGAAGCTGCATTTTCCAAGGAATTTAAACATTGTAGGCTGTATTTTCCAAAGATGGCTACAACAGTATTCCATTCCACATGCTATGTGATAATGTGAATTACCGCTTCTCCTATGAAGAGGTGGGGTTTACATTTCCTCCTCTTTGAATCTGGGTAGGCTTGTGACTGCTTCAACATACAGAGTAGGGTGGGAATGACAGTGGTGACTTCAGAGGCCAGGTCAGAAAAGGCTTTCACCTGATTGGCTTGAATGCTCATGCTGGAGTCCTGCCTGACTCCCCTGAGGTTACCATGCTGTGAAGAAGCCAGATCACATGGAGAAACCACATATAGGTGCTCTGGTCAGCAGTCTTAACCTTGGAGTCATTCCCTCTCAAACACCAGGTATGTGAGCAAGTAGGTCATCAGATAATTCAAGCCCTAGCCATTGAATTACTCCCAGCCTTAGTCTCATCTGAAACCCCAGACCTCATGGAACAGAGAAGCTAGCCCTAATGTGCACTTTAGAGATTCCCGACCAATCCTTGAACATAATAAAAAGGTTGTTTGAAGCCACTAAATTTTGGACAAAGATAAGTGGGATAGGAATTCTTCCTAATTTGTCCAGTTCCCCCATTTATGGATTTTCCAACTTAATCAATTAATCAGTATTTACCATGTGTCTTTTTATGCAAGACGCTGTGATAGAACAGGAATTAGCCAAACAGAAAATATACATAAGAATAAAGAACAGGGTGAAATCATATGCTAAGGGCTATGTAGCACAGAGTGATGCAGACATGACCATGGTATAAGCTCAGATGAGGCTGGGACAATCTGGGATGGCTTCCTGGTACAGAGGCTTGCATAGAGCCTTGAAGGATAGGTGCAACTTGGATAAACAGAAAAGGGAGAAGAAAGAATTTCTGGCAAAACTGTGAAAAAATAATATTTTGGAAAAAATGAGATTTGGGCATTGTATCTTAAATTAATCTGTTAGAGTTGTATTTATCTTACTTGCAAAAATAATATTTACAAGGAAGAATGCTTTTAGATATGTTCCTAATTCTGAGAGAATTTACTATATGGGTTGACTTATATCAGCGATGTCTTAAATTGGGTTAATGTCCACAGGATTGATGAGCAAACTCTGCCTCCTATATAAACATAATTTACAACTTTACTAGAACATACAGAATTTTCAACAAATTCCAACAAATGTAATGTTTTATAATAGACATTCATCATCTCAAAGTTAGACATCATTTGTTCTTAAAACTGTTAAATCATGAAATATGTGGGAAGCTTCTTTGCCCTTTTTCAGAAACATATTTAGATAAATAGTCAAATTTTGATGATAAGATAAAGAATAGATATGTCTATAACTTAAATTTTATGGTAACTAACATAGAAATATTCCGGAAACATCATTTAAAAAAAAAAAAAAAAAGGAATGGCTAACCCAGGCTTTTGGCTTTTGCATTCTTAAGGTTCCCCTGACAACGTATTATTAAGTACCATTGAAATGTATGAACTCTTGCTTTAAGTATAATTTTAAATTTTGGAATTTTAGATTCTGCTGAATGGCTCGACTTCATGGTCTTGCTTACATTCCAGCCATCTGATTTCCCTTTGAGTTCTACTTTTGATGTTAGTACTGCCCTTCGGAATAGTGTAGAACAACTTGACTTTCTCTCCTACAGGACAAACATTCAATTGGTTGTGTAGAAAGCAGCATCTACACAACCTCTGCGCCTTTTCTTTTCTTGGCTAACATGGAATTCCATGTTCTCTCATGTGCCCATCTTCCCAGACACTTCTTTATCTTGATTGTTGTCTTCTGAATTGTTTCCAAAATGTCTGTCTTAAAATGTTGCCTGGAACAATTTAATATTAGCTGCTGGGGGTAAATGCCTCGATTATCAGACAATAAATATTTAGGTTGGTCTGAGTCTAACCGCTGGGAGGTGAATTATTTTTTAATGTTGAAAAAGTGTTTGATGATGATTTGGTGGTATAAAAACATCCATCAGCTTGGATTTTGTGAGGACGTCTCAAAATATATAGGAAATTCTTAATCTCTGTGTCCAAAGCAATCTTTGAAACTTTGGCGTCACCCCAGATTTTGGATGGATTTTGTTGGGAGTTTTTTTGTTTTGTTTTTTTTTGCTGAAATGAGTCACCTAGCTCCTCCTTAATCTAGAACTTTCTCCTTCAGGTAAACTAGAGTCTTTATTATGTTTGATATATGATATATCTGAATCTGCCAGTAGACAGGCCAAGATATGCTTGCAGATAAGATATACTTATCTTTAGCTATTCCAATATTGTAGCCACTAGACACACATGTGGCCATTTAAATTTAAAGTTAAATTAATTTAAATTAAAAATTTAGCTCTTCAATTGTGCTAGCCACATTGAAGTATGTGGCAGTCACATGTGGCTAGTGACTATTATAGTGGACGGTACAGTATAGATCATTTCCTTTATTGCTGAAAATTCCATTCCTGCCACCTAGATAAAAATGTAGAATATGTGAAAATTTCTGAATATTTAAAATGTAAAATAATGTAAAATGGATATGGGCATAGGCACAGTCATTAAAAGCATTAACTGTTTTATTACTATTACTTTGAATAACGTTGTCCAGTGTTTTACAAGGGAAGCCTACTGATTAGGAATTTAGGCTTTGGAGACGGACTGCCTGAGTTTGGGTCCTGCCTTCACAGTTTTCTAGCTGTGTAACTTTGCTCAAGTTATTTAACCTAGGCTTTACTTTTCTTTACTGTAAAATAGGTTTAATGAATTTCTTAAGATCATGAAGCATAAGTGAGATAATGCTTGTAAAAATATTTAGCACAATGTCTGACACATACAAACTGTTACTATAAACATAAGGCATCATTGCTATTATCATTTATAGAAATATAAGTTTTATCCCCAAAGTACCAATTGCAGAATGTGTGCATAAACACGTCATAGCACTTTATTAAATAAATTGGACTTGTTAGGAGTCAAGCAGAAAGCGCCTTTATTCTTTCCCAATCCTATCCCTTTAAATTCATTCTGCTGCATTGTTCTTCCCTTCCCGTGGGTGAAATCTCAGGCAGACTCCACAGCTTCTCATGTCATATTCAGTATCATTTCCAGGTAATAAAACTGCTGACTCCTGGTCAGTATGCCAGCTTTGATCTCTCATCTCATGCATCTCATCTCAGTTCTGGCTAAATCTCTGCAATGGAAAGGTGGGCTTGGCTATCTTTTCCTCTTTTTTCCAGTTCTTGAACTTCTTCCTGGTTGTGTCCAAACTCTCTGGGGTTGGGGAGGGAAAGGATGGGTGGGAAAAATATAATATAGACACCGAAAAAGTCTTCTCTAGCTCTCGTGGCGCTCTCCCTCTGCTAAGGCAGACATGCCAACACTGGCTCATGGGGAGATTGTATGAGTTATTAGAAGTGCCCCACAGCTGTGTCTTGTAGGTTCCCAGCATAGGAAGTGTCTCCTGCAATTGGTTGTTTACAGTTTCCTTCTTAGCCTCTGACTTCCAGTGGCCCCTGCTCCTTAGATTCTTCCTGTGGTTGTCACTTCATTTTTTCCAGGTGGGCTAGTTGCTCAGGGTCCCTATAAAGATGATTATAGCTCAGCTCCCTTCCATGGAATCCAGGTTTCGTTCTCAGAATACATGCACATTTGTCTCACCATTGGTGGGAGTACAGCTAACTTCCACTGTAGCCCTCCTTTTTCACTCTGCTTTCAAAGGTATTAAATCAGGTGCTCATGTTTACATTTTTTCAGGTTTGAGTCAGATACAACAGCCTGTGCCACCTAACTTTTGGAAGACACAGGGATAGCTCCCTAGGTGGGTTAATGAAACCTCCCTCATTTGGTTTGGTTGCAGGGGAGCAGAAGCTCTTCGTTTCCCTGAACTGCTGTGTGTTGGGGGAATGCATAACCCACTGACACATCTCTCCAAGGAAAGCTTCACCACTCACATTCTTAAAGTAGTGGTGATGAGTCAAACTCCACCTTTGTGTGTGTCAAAGGGCTTATATATCAAGATTTATGGTGTCGTAGCTCTGAATTCATAATCTCCATCCCAACTGGTTTGCTCCTAATTATACTCAGCATTTGGGCCCCTGCAAACATTCCAAGACAATAGGAAAATCCATTTAACGTTCTGTTGCAATTATTCTCATGGAACTTGTAAGATTAGTATTGAAGTGGACAAAGTGGAAAGCAGTCAGTTTTCAGGGCTTCGGGAGTCATCACTTTGTGCCCAGGGTACAACCGTTGAGTAGTACTTCAGTGTATTTAGACAAGGAACAGGAGCAAAGGGGCATGTTTCAAGAGGGTCACACACGCTGCACTGTGATAAGTGGAAGGCTAGAGAATTTCTTGGTGAACTGAAGACTTTTTCATATTTTTAGCTTTTTTCTGTGGTAACCTGTCTTTTAAAGAAGCTACCTCTGAACTCTGGCTTTTCATTTTCAGGACTGATCTGGGCATTCATTTCTGATTCACTGATCATGCTGATATTCAAAGAAATTTTGATCCAGTGACAAAGAAAAATGACCTATTCTACCCCTTGGCCATAACATAGCTTCCAAATTTTGTAATAAAGTATTCCAAAGTAATACTTAACTCTTTCTCTGTCTGCGAGAGGGACGCCATGCCCCACTGTCTCTGATTAACCATTTTCTCATTTCCCAGAGATACAGTTAGGTGACTCTCCAAATTAATGACCATTCTGTTCACACGTAAGATTGCCACCCAATTCTTGATCTGCTTCTTAATGCCCTTCTGACTAGCTAGAAACACAGAATTGGGCATTAAGATAGAAGAATCTACTTATAATTCTTTGAAAATCATATAAAGAGAGATGGTATTTTCTTTCCTATTCAGGAAGCCTGTGGAAGTGTTTGTGGGAAACATCGTGGCAGTAAGAAAGCGAGCTCAGAACACTTCTATAAGCATGTGGGAGCAGTTGGTATCTGCCATCAAACCCCTTGCTTCAAATAAATAACTATCTTTCCTTGGACCTATGGATAAGACTGTTCTTCAGGAATGATTTGGGGAGCAACCGTTCAGATCATTGATTTTTGGTGATGTTACTCTCTTGGTATGTCTTCTCTATCTGTTGACTTATGCCAAAGGTGTCACTAATAAAGCTTTATTCTTTTGGTTGTTGTTAAAATACAAAGCTCACAAGGGCTTGATTTTCTCACCTTTTAACATGATCATATTGGAGTAGATGATCTATAAATGTGGTTTTAATTCTGAAGTATATGATTCTTATTAGCACTCCTGGGAGTATTTCAGGCTGTGATCAGTTAAAATCATTCATTTAGTATATGTTTATTATTGAATAAATTCAGTTACATTTTAATGCAGAGAAATTTTAGATCTCTTTCTAAAATCAAGCTTCAGTTTGGAGCAGGGAAAGAGTCTGTTAATGTGCCAGTATTATATGAGACTTGGAGACTGAGAACGAAAAAATAAGCTTTACCCTCTTCATAGTTTTCTACGTACTCGTGAACATTGCAGAAGTTTTACTCACCAATCAGACACATGAAAGACGTAAGAATTTATATGAGGAAAATTTTATTTATGTGTTAATTAACCTTGATATATATTAGCCTCATTTTTCTTTGATCATATTCAATACGTGGATCATATATGTTCAGCAGCATAGTGTAGCCTGAATTAAAGAGAAAAGGGAATATGAAGAGAAATAACATCAATTGAGGGTTTAATGTGCTAGGCACTATGCTAAACACTTGGTGTAAACTTTTTCATTTAATCCTCACAGTAACTCTATCAGATAGATGCCATTATTAATCCGTTTTTACAGATAAGGAGATAGAAGCTCAAAGAAGTAATATAACCTGCCCAAAGTCACACATCTAGAGCCAGTATTATGAGATTAGATGGTCTGACTCTAGAACCAGTAGCTTAATCACTACTCTAGAGGAAAGAATATTCATTGGATGCATATCATACCAGTTGCATGTGTTATCTAACTAAAGTAAACAGAGAAGAAAGTTGTTTCTCTTCAAGGAATTGCAGGCAATATTTATAGTTCCAAGAACAGCTTAGATAAATTTGGAATGACAGAGCTCCATTTGGCTTCTGAGTAAACTAAAATTTTAATTTTGGAAGGCCCTATTGGAAAGCAGCTCCCAGAGATGATCCTGGAGTGGCCCTGATAAGATCAACCTGGGTTCCAGTCTTGGCTCTGTTGCTCAAATGTGTGCAAAATAAGTAGCTTGTTAGGCTTTTGTTCCTTCACCTATAAAGTGGGCCAATGCTCAGTGGGGGTGCGATGATTAATAGAGTTAATATATATGCTTGGTATCCTAGAAAAGCACTGTGCAAACATGTAGTTTCAATAGTATGATAAAGATAATCAAGTGAAGCCATTGTTATTGCGTATTTTCACCACTTATACAATACCACATCTGTTTTGAATATCTGGACACCTTAGAATGATCACATCCTTGGCCAAATTAGATGCTCAATAAAAGTTTATAAATTGATTAAAAGATTGAACAAAGACCATGGACAAGTTATTGTTAGAGAAGAAGACGACCTAATCCTTCTTCAGCAATGCAATAAATATATCTTGACTGGTTATTTTGGATAAGTCACTATTTTAGGTACTAGGTTGCTTTGCCATAGTACAGAGGTGGCCTCTGTGTCTTTAGACCTTACGTAGAAGAACTAGTCTAGAAAGTGTCTTTCCAGAGGTGGGATTCCTAGGTCTTTATCTCAGAAAGCTGTTTAGTTCTGGATTGTGCTCAGCCATGATCCTTCCACTTACACTCAGCTCCAGAAGCTCACAGCAGTGCTGTTTCACAGTGCACTTTCAGCTGTGTGCAGAGTCCCCTTGACCCTGAAGAAGAGCACTCCCCAGGACTTTCCCTAGAGTTCCAGCAACAGTGGTCATCAAAAACCAGGCCTGATTTTCCATAGCTGAGATTTAGGAAGACTTATATCTACTGGTTACTTTTAAAATTCCCCTCTCAGATAATACTAATAGCTAAAATTATTCTTTTTGTTTTTCTTTTTCCTAGATAAGACATATTATCTGAGATTGGATCTTTATGTATATTTTGGGGGGGAGTGTGGCTGTGACTCAGCTAAGCTCCATAACTGCTATTATAATTATGGAGATTATTGCCAGGAATCGGTGACATGCTCCCACAACTTTCCACTCCTTTATGGCTCAGTGTCAGTGAGGGGCACTTGTGCCCCATGAGATCCTGTGCCAGAGCCCTAGGATTCATCATTCAAAAGGCATTCAAATTTTGAACTAAATTCACACAAACTCAGATGCTGCCTACTGGAACAATAACTGGTTGATGTATGTCTTCTTTGCAGTGATTCCTGCTGGCTTTGTATGTCGTTACTCTCTGAGGTTTTTGCTAACCAAACATATCATTTATACAGGACAATGTCAGGGTTTGGTAGCACGGACATTCAGAAGCAACTAACTGGTACTAGACTTTTGATTTCCAGTACGTAGTGGATCATTGTGCCATCTGCAATGAAACCCAGGGTATGAAAGATAAATTTGAGCTTTTAAAATGAAAATTAGCCACACAGGTTTTCTAGAGAGAAAAGGGTATAGGACCTACTTACTGGTAGCTCAAAGATGAATCCAGCTGTTTGCTGAGTGCACGGATCTCCACTGTGGTTCCTTGGCATTTGACTTACGTGTGTCTACTGATGTGCAAACCAAGTAGTAATAGCATAATATTGATCTCAATCTTTTTATACCCTTAAGAATGGACCCTTCCATTCATTTACTGTTTTTGCAAGCCTGTAATTACAATGCTTTGACATTTGGGTAAAAGAAAATACTGCAGCAGAAATTATATGTTAATAGTTTTCCATGATCTAAATATTTAATGTGTATGTTTTCCATGCTTGAATGAGATTATATGAGAATATTATATTACTTTTAAAAATCTTCATGAAATGATACAAAATTCCTTTCTTTTTCTTCTAGGCTAAGTTAATTTCTCATATATTCAACAGAGCCTAGTTCTGAGCATGGAATTTTTGATGCCTGTCCTTTATTGCTAACAGCCACAGTATTGCATGGTAATTGAGAATATGAACTCTACACTTGAGTTTGGATATTGGCTTTACCACTTAATAATGATGTGAAATGGGAAAATGATATTACCTTTTAGAGTTCATCCATTCTACAAATGCTTGTTGAATACCTTCTTTATGTCGGAAAATTTGTTAAACACTCAGAACACAAAAGTTAACAATACCATATGCTCATTGCCTTTCTGGAATTTACAGTCTTATGTAGGAATGTTGTCTACAGATTACCAGATCACTTGGCTTTAATCTAAAGTTAGTGAACTTATATATGTTGAATTATTTAGCCTCTGGTAATCAATAACAGATTAAAGTACTTAGAATAAATGGATATGAATATACTAATTTATTATTCAATGGGTTGGGTAAAATAATGGATAAATTTTCAATTGAAAGGGATAGAGAGTGAGACTATAGATGAGTGTTATGAGTAGGAGAGTAGATAAAATACAAGAAATGTGTGGAATATTATGAGTGAGGTGAATTTTCAATTTCATACACAGAGAAATCATGAAGAAAACATTCAAAAGATTTGAGGTCTGTGCTGTCATGGCAAAAATGAAAAGCAAATATTCTTTTGACCTTGAGAGGTTGAAATTAAAAGAGAATTGCAGTAGTCAAGAACAGAGTCTGAAAGTACATCTTTTTATTTTAAGCAATGTATTTGAAAACAAAATGAATAGAAATATGTCTTTGAAGAAGAAAGACATCATAAAAAGTAAGCTTTTCATGAAATCCATTGCTTCATAAATTGGAAAAATTAAAGAGCATTAAAAATTTAAAAAAAATCATGCATCTCTTTGAGTTATCAAAACTCCTCTCTTCTGCTCTTTTGCCAAGCCTGGTCTCCACCAAATAAGTTCAAGGATATAAATCTGGTCTCTGACTCCTTCAGACATTGTATAATGTTATTAAGTCCATGCAAAATTTAAGACACAGGGGTATAAATCTTGAAAATCAAATCATAGTCCTTAAAGGGACTTACTATTAAAAATAATCCCAATGTCAATTGTATTTTAAAGTAATTTTAAATGAATCAAGGAACTTACTATTTAAAAATACTCTGAAGCAAATTCTATTGACAAGTTAAAATAATTTTAAGTGAATGAATTTTTTTTAGATGTCTAAGGTTTATGGGAGCAAACCAGTAAACTCTTTCGAACATTAATTGGAGAATGATGAATATAAATTTCAAATACTGAGCTGTGTTTTGAAGAGTTTCTCTTTTCTGGAAGCACTCTGCTTCTATGGATCTGTTCTGATGGGGAAACAGCCAAGCAGTTCCAAACCCTCAGGGGCCCTCAGAGCTCCTCCTGCTCCTCCTCTGGCCTTGCAGAGACTCGCAGACCTCACTAATTAGACTGCCTTTCCAGAAAGGAAAGGCTGCAGTCTCCCAGATATCAATTACAAACCCTGGTTAGGACTGTGGCCTCTACTGAACTCTATTAATTCTCCCAGCTGCTTAAGTATCATCAATCAAAAATAAATAAATAAAATCATGACACTGACCTGTAAACAGTTTTTAGCTGGGAAGGTGTAGGTATGGTGGTGTGACCCTTGGACAGTTGGTGTCACAGGATTATGCGTGCTTTAGGTGTAATTAGATGGATACTGTGCAAAATTGAGAGAGACAAGGTCAAAAACACTATTTGTGGATACTTCGAAAGGCTGGGGCATACTTGGTTATGTGTTGTTTGGGGCATTAAAATGGCTATGAAAATGCAAGTACAGAGGATCTTAACGAACTTACTATTTAGTGAGGAAGTTGGTAAGATTATGTTCTCTAAAGTAACATGAAAGATTATAAAATGAGGCACATCATGCAGGGTGAGCAGAAAGCTTTTGAAACACCTTGAGAACATCTACAAAGAATTTTGTAACTAGTGGAAATTATGTAGAGAGAGCCTCTAGTGAAGATTAATTTCAGATGTTCTTGAATGGATTTTCAAAGAGATTGCCTGCTGATAAATGTACAAGTAAAAAATGGTCTGTTCAAATGCTGTTTCAGCTACCTTCAATGAAATTACAAGCAAAAGCTGTGTACAAATTAGACATAAATACATATTTTGTAGCCATGTGGCCTTCCTTTAAACCCCGATAAATAAATGAGAATATTTTAAGCAAGTGACATTTTTGAGGGGAAAAAAAATTGAAAGATTTTTTTGTATACTGGAAACAAATGAAGATGTTGACAAAAATAATTAACACATAGTAAAAATGCATCCAATACTTTATAGATGGGGTTAATCCCTCAATTTCAATGATACTTGGGTCTTCAACTTGCATTGTGAAATGCGGTGAGCCATTTCAGAGCAATTCAATGGATAAGTAATTTTGAATGAACTGGGACATGATAAAAGTACAGGAAGTTTTCACCTTTGGCTCAATATTTAAAAGTATTAGCCATGGAATGAGGAAAGTTTCATAAAGGAAATTGGGACTGTATTATTTTTGGCAATAGAGTTTGAATAAAGTGAAAAAAAAGTACCAACTTTTAGCCAGTTGCCCAGAGTTCAAAGAGTTTCACAATATGGTCCCAATCTAATTCTCCAATTCTGTCTACCTACATGTACCCTATACCCTTTATGTGTCCTGTTCTGTAGTCAAAGGAATTGTTTATTGTCTGTTGCACATAACCCTTAATCCTCACCTTCATGTATTTGCTTATATATAATCCATTGCCTATCTCTATAGGCCCGACCTCCTTCTCAAGATGCAGCTCAAAAGCCCTTCCAATCAAATTCTTGATGAATCATCTCCAGCCTACTCCTGGTGGCTTAGCACATTCTACCTTGTTTTAGTTATTAGTGAGTACACCTTACCTACTTACACTACATTTCTTGGGGAGAGAGTCTTTCTCCTTTCTTTGATATTCCCAGGCTTTATAGTAACTATAGCAACAATAATTACATTTAAAAGACTCAATAAATATTTATTAAATGAATGCTTGAATTACAAATTACAAACTAAAAGATTTGTTTAAAAAAAGATTTGGAGAAAAATGCCAATGTAGCATTAGTCCCTAATTAATCATTTCTTGCTCTGTGACAAATTACTACAAAATTTAGCAGCTTAAAACAACATACATTTATTATCTCATTATTTCTGTGGGTCAGGGATCCCAGCATGGCTTATCTGGGTTCTCTGAGTTAGAGGCCCTCACAAGGCTGGAATCACAGCGTTGGTGCGGACTGAGGCCTCTTCTGAAGTTTTGACTGAGGAAGGCTCTTAGACTGAGGGCCTGAGTTCCTTGCTGCCTGTTAACTAGAGACTTCCTGTTTTTTGCCACATGGACTTATCCAACATTACAGCTTTCTTTCACCAAAGCATACTAGCCAAGAAGGCAGTACAGAGAGTCTGCTAGCAGAACAGAAGTCACAAGCTTCTATAATATAATTACAGAAATGACATCCTGTCCAGCTTTGCCACATTCAGTTGGTTAGAAGTAAGTCATAGGTCCCAGCCACATTCAAGTGGAGAGTATTACACAGGGGTATAAATGCCAAAAAATGGAGATCGGAGGGGGCTGTCTCAGATGCTGCCTACCACATTTACTCAAAGGGTTTTGGCATATCATGTTCTTTAAGAGTTGTCTGTCCTAATACTATTGCTTGCCTTGTATCAGCCTTTTGAATTTATAAAACATGTCAATTCTTTGAGGCCCAGATCAAGTGCTACCTTGTCCTAAGGCCCTCTCTGATTCCACATGTTGAGGTTAATTCCCCCTTTCATTATATACCCATAATACTTTGTACTCTTTTTCATGGATTACATTTTATTTTGAATTCACTAGGATAAATATCATCAGTTCACTTTTACCTGCCACAATTGTTCTCCTTGTACCCAGGGAAAAAATTATACAACACCAAGATTAGAAAATTTATTTTCTAAAGCCTATGTCTCTTGCAGGCAAATGATACTGCAGCTTGAATGAAAAGATAGATAATGAGTGAAAAGATAGATAATGAGTGAAATATTTCTGAGAAACTACTAGAGCTGAGCCAATATTGTCATTTATTTTACAAAATTTAGGATTAAAGAAAATAACCCATAAGACACATCTGGTACAGTGCCTGGTGTACAGTGGGAGTTTATTCAATAATTGATGCCTTCCTTTTTACTTTTCTTTTCCTCCTTCCTAACACTCCCCTGCTCCCACATACATTGTATGAAAATTCTGCTTGAATTATACTAAATAATACCAGGATTTAAATCATTTATTCAAGCATTAAATAAGTCTTCAAACAATTATTGAGCATCTTCTAGTGCCAGGCATTATTGCAGACATTAGGGTTACAGTGGGGAACAAATCGAAAAAAAGATCCTTTCCTCTCCTGGAGCTTGCATTTTAGTTAGGGGAGACATGGATAAAAATTGTGGCAGGGCCAGGCTCAGTGGCTCACGCCTGTAATCCTAGCACTCTGGGAGGTCAAGGCGGGCGGATCCTCCTGAGCTCAAGAGTTCGAGACCAGCCTGAGCAAGAGCAAGACCCCGTCTCTACCAAAAATAGAAAGAAATTAATTGGACAGCTAAAAATATATATACAAAAAATTAGCCAGGCATGGTGGTGCATGCCTGTAGTCCCAGCTACTCGGGAGGCTGAGAGAGTAGGATTGCTCGAGCCCAGGAGTTTGAGGTTGCTGTGAGCTAGGCTGATGCCACGGCACTCGCCCCAGGCAAGAGAGTGAGACTCTGTCTCAAAAAAAAAAAAAAAAAATTGTGGCAGATGGTAATAAGTACCATGAAGAAAAATAAAGTGGGAAAGGAAATAAAATAATAGAGTGGGTCCTGTTTTACACAGGATAATGAAGTGACATTTAAGCATGAACCTGAAGCAAGTGAGAGATTAAACCATGTGAATACCTGGTAGAAGAGAGGTCCAGGAAGAGGGAAGAATGAACACAAAGTTTTTGAAGAAGGAACATGATTGGTTTTGGAGGAACTGTGAGAAAGCCAGCAGGTGAGGAGCCATTGAAGGTTCTCAGCAGAAAAATATGGTCTGACAAATATTTCTAAAGGATCACTCTAGGTGTTGTATAAATGAGTAGACGTCAGGAGGCAGGGATGGAAGGAGAGAGCCCAGTAAACAGGAGTTTGCAATACTCCAGGTGACAGGTGATGAAAGTTTGCAGTAGAACCGATAGAATTTGCTGATTGAATGGATATGGCTATAAGAGGAAAGGCGTAATAAAAGATAACCCCTAGATTTTTGCCTAAAGGACTAGAAGAATGGTGTTACCATTATGTAAGATGGGAAAGACTTTGGGAGGAGAAGCTGGTTCAGCAGGGAGAGAATCGATAGTTTGGTTTTGGACATGCTAAGTTTGATAAGCCTATTAGACATTTAAATAGAGATGTCAAGTGGGAGCTTAGCTGTATGGAGTTCAGGGGAGAGGATGGGTTCTGAAAACACGGATTTGTGAATCATCAGCATGTGGATGGTATCTAAGAGATTAAGCAAGGACTGAATGCGGCAGAGAAGAGAAGAGGTCCCAGGGATGAGCCCTGCAGCTCCCCAGCGATGAGGAGGCCTCATTCATCTGGAATGGTATGCCCTAATTTACCAATGCTTTGGCAGAGCTGCAAGAATTTTTGTCTCCTGAGAACTAGGGCACACTGCCTACTCAATCTGCGGAGGGGGAGGCACTTTATCCTGGAAGATCAGAAACAGAATGTGGTGAGAAACAGCCTGATGTAAAACACTTAGCAGAGGGGACCTGTCAAGGGGGGATTATGCTAAGTTCTTGTGCGATTTGAGCAGATGATCAGCCTCAGAGGCTCAGGGCCCTACAAGATGGCAGAAATTGAAATGAGCACCCATCAGCCTTCTGGGGGCAAAGGGAGCCACCCTCTCAGTTAGACGCCTTCATCTGTGTTTTTCACTGGCAGTTTTAGGGAGAATTAAAAATTGTAGACAGTAAAAAGGTTAAAAATAGCAATAAAACAATAAACAATAAGATAGAACAGCTAAATGAGGATAAAATGATACAAGAAACTAGGTTAAATACATGCTCGCTCTCCCACCACCAAAAAAAAAAAAAAAGGCCAGAAAATAAGATTAAAGAGAGTAGAAGGCAGCACGCAAACCTTGAGGTAAGAACAATTAAGATAAAGTAAAATTTAAAGTTAAAGTTCAGAGAGAATAAAAAAATAACCCAAACAAGCTAAAGTGATAAAAAAGAAAGTACACAATGATTTCAAAGCCGGGGAGTTTAGCTAATCAGCACCAGCTGAATTAAATAAGCAGTAGCACAAGTTCCAAAGATCAACCAGAGAGAGTCCCTTGAGCTAAGGCCAAAAAGCCTGGAACATGGTTTTTGTTTTCTGTTTTCTATGGCCTGAGTTCCACAGGCAGCTGTCCCCTCAGCAGGGTAGGGGGCTTGACTACCAGCCTGAACTTCTTCTTTCTGATTCCTGATATCTTTTCCCTTGGGATCTGTCACAAGAGCATCTCCCCACTCTCTACCACAAGAATGTGTCTCTGCTGGCCATCTTTCCCAGTTGTGACTCCGCCTTCTGGCCGATGGAACAGAGGTAAGCTGTATCAGTTAGTCTCTTTTTAGAAATCTGGATTTGTGATTGGGACTCACTCAGTTAGGGCTGGCCTCTTTAATATTATAATCATGATAATAATAATTTAAAATGATTTATATTGGAGATTTAGGAGGCAACATTGATCTTTATATATGTTTTCTCAATTAAATTTC
The DNA here is from genome assembly GCA_004363605.1 of Indri indri. Classification (NCBI taxonomy): domain Eukaryota; kingdom Metazoa; phylum Chordata; class Mammalia; order Primates; family Indriidae; genus Indri; species Indri indri. The sequence goes on from RJWJ010011226.1 coordinate 21,996, forward strand.
TTGAGAACCTTATGTAGGAGTAGTATTATTGATGAGGAAATTGAGGCCCAAGAGGTTAAATGACATAGCCAGTGGATGCCAGAATTAGAATTTAGACTTGCCTCTGTCTGACTCTGGAGCCCATGTTTTTAGCCTCGTGTAACACTACTTCTTTTGAACAGAGGAGATATAAACTTGGGAACTATAGGATGGCCATCTTTTGCCCGTTATGTCACCAGAGAGCACAGAATGAATTGACACTGAAGTGCATATAGGAGCTACAGTGGACTGAATGCTTGTGTCCCCCACAAATTCATACGTTAAAATACAAACCCCCCAAGATAGTATTTGGAAGTGGGTTCTTTGGGAGGTGATGAGGTCATGAGGATGGGGCCCTCATGAGTGGGATTAGTGACCTTATAAAAGGGACCCCAGAGAAATCCCTTCTCCCTTCTGCCATGTGAAGTTATAGCAAGAAGACTGTTGTCTTTGAGCAAGTGGGCCCTCAGCAGACACCATATCTGCCGCCATCTTGAGCTTGGACTCCCCAGACTCCAGAATTGTGAGAAATGAATTACTATTGTTTATAAGTCATCCAGTCTGTAGGATTTTGTTGACAGCAGCATGAATGGACTAAGACAGAAATCAAGAGGAGAAAGAAAGATTCCTGAGCTGCTTTATTGAGTCTGGGGTCACTTCCTACTACCATGCATCATGAGCTACCCCTGCTTTCTCATATTTCCCCTTTTTTGGGTTAAAATAATTCAGCTGAGTTTCTGGAACTTGCAACCAAGAATCCTACCTAATATTAGTACTCTTCGTTGATGTGGATAAAGGAGGGCCTCAAAGCTCCAAGCTTCCCTTATATGCCAGGCTTCTCTTGGTTGTTAGAAAATAGTGGTTTTCTATGTTTGGCTATCAATCCCCTTTCTCTGCTACCCTCTTACTAAACTGTAGGCCCTTTGAGTATGAAGACAATTGTCTTTTTTGTGTTCCTGAAGCACTTTAGATGTTTTGCAAATGTGAGGTCTTAATAAATACTTGTTTAGGTAAATCGATATGATAATGTTTATATATTTCCTTAAACAAATGTGGCTCCTTCCTAGCATCCATACTTGGGAATTATTAAAAGGCTATCTTCCCAGAATGAAAAAGGTCACATATTATATAATTTCATTTATATGAAATATCCAGAATGTGCAAATCCATAGTGGTAGAAAACAGATTGGTAGTTGCCAGGGACTAGAAAGAAGGCCAAATTGGGAGTCACTTCTCACTGGGTTCAGGGTTTTATTTGGGGGTGATGAAAATATTTTGAAACTACCTAGAGGTGATGATTACACAGCACTGGAAATGTACTAAATGATTTAGATTGTTCACTTTATAATGGTTAATTTTTGTTACATGAACTTCACCTCAATTATAAAAATACTAACAACAAAAAATTCTAAACTCTGAAATAAAAAAGGGTTATCTTCCTTTCAGGTGGTAATCATCTTGAGGACTATAGGTCAGTTGTGGGCATGGGAGCAGGTGACTTTCTGACAATTGCCACGTTCCAATGATTCCTTCATCTGAAGTATAGGAGTCCAAGAACTCTCGTGAGAAGAGCACGGCACAGCATGGCTTACTTTGTTCCACTCCCACAAGATAATCTGTGTGAATTATAGCCAAGGATTTAAAGAGAATGAGGCTGTTCTTCAGTCTTCATGATGTCTTGGGAAGCTCTGTGGGTTTGCTATTTGGTAATATCTCTATTGCCTAGTGGAGGGAGCACACTGCGTAGTCCCCAATGTGGAAAAGGAAAAGTGTATGTTTTTGCCACCACTGTAAATCATCTGAGGTATGAAATGGGAGGTAGATTGACCTCAAGGGAGGATCAGATCATGTCCTCAGTGTTTGAAAATGGCAATCTTCTTTCTATTGGCCCTTCTGGGAAGAAGGTAGTTGGAAAACTCTGCCTGGACCTTTAATGACAGTGAAGGAGAGTGTCTTTCTCACCAAAAGCCAAGAAAGCCATGCAGGTGACTACTTAATGTCATCTTGTGTATAAAACTGAAAGACTTTATAGGAAAACCCTACTTGTGGGTGTCTGTCTCTTGGAGTTCTAAACTTTTTGCCCATTGAATTATAAAAGGAATCAGTTATTACTTTTTGAAACTGTCAGAGGATAAAGGACCCTCCTTGATTTTTGGAATAAAATTCTCCTAAAGTTATTTCCTTGTTAGTGTTCTTGGAAATTTCTTATTTACAAAGTTCAGGTGGCTTCTAATTCCTGGCCAAACTCATATTTATCAAACAAAATGATCAAGATGAATCATAGACCTTTAGAACTAGAAGGCTTCCAACTTCCTCTTTTTTAGAGAAGGATCCAAAAAAATGAAGTTCAGAAAGGTTGACTGGCTTTTGCTGGGGAAGAAGAGAACTAGTGGCCAGAAATGTCTACCATTTGATGCTGCAATGCCCCCATTAGATCACAGAGCCCAGCACTTTGGGTTTCTTGGGATAGATATCTTTTGCCTGTTTTAAATGGGAGGAAATGAAGATATTTGAAGAGTATAATGTTCTCTGTACTATTTTTAAAAAGCACTCTTTTGTATTACAACAATTCAACAATATATTCCATAAGATCGTAGACCCATGGAGCTTTCAAATCTTTTCAGGGTTCACCCTGCCCAGTGGTTTCCCTGACACATCATTTCTCGCATGCCATTCATTCTAAGAGGTTGCCAGGTCTCTACCTTAACATTTGGAATAGCAGGAACCTACTACCTCATGAAGCTACATATTTCATTTGTGTGTGTTTGTACTTACGTTCTCTCTCTCTCTCTTTATCTCTCTAACTGGGATCACAGAATATATGCATATATTTCATAGTCTGCCTTTTTGCAATTGACATTCCACACATACTTTTCATATTAATACAAAGGCTTTATTATGATAATTGTAAATGGCTTCCTATACTTTATGATTTCCTTAATTAAAATTTATATAACCGTGCCTTAATTTTTCACTTTTATCAGTAGAATTCAATCCTATTTTGGTTTTGGACAGTTTAGTTACTAGAGCATAAAGACTTTAAGATTTAACTTTCACTCTTTGGCTCTAATTATATGTTCTAGAACAACATTGAATAAATCTAATCCTTCTTCCATGAGCCAGTCCTTTTCAATGTTTAAAAAGAGCTATCATGTTGCTCTTAAAATTTGTCTTTTCCAAGGTAAACAACCTCAGCTTTTTCAATCGCTTCTCACAAGTTGTGGTTTCTAGACCCTTCACAAGATTGTTTGTTCTTCTCTGGATGTACTCCCATTTGTCAGTGTTCTTTGTAAAGTATGGTGCCAGAATTAATTACTGTAATAACAATAACCACAATAATAATAACCACCATTTATTCACTGTGCACAATGTTCCAGGAACTAGGCTAAAGCTCATTTAATCCTCACAAAACCCTCTAATGTATGTGTTATTATCCTTATGTTTTTAGATGAGAAAACCAGTTTTAATATGCTAACCGATTTGTCCAAGGTCACACAGATAGGAAGTGACAAATCTAGTATTAAGGTGTGCTCTGTGTTCTGAACCACTTTATAATGCCCCAGAATTTTCTGGCTATGCAAAATTTAGGGCTAAGATATTTAAATTTATGTAAGAGTACCTCAAAATTTTATTATCTTGTTTGGTGATTTCATATTTATGGAAAGTAGCGTAGAGTTGTTTTTCCAGGACGGGCTTAAAAACACCAACTTATCCATTTGTCAAACGTTTATCGAATGCCTACTTCATGCCAGGCACTATTTTAGGAGGTGACAATATTTAGATAAGCAAGGTAGACAAAGTTCCTTCTTTCATGGGGCTGACTTTCTGTTGAGGGAGACTTTCTGGAGGTAAACAAACAAGTAATGTGTTAATCTCAGATAGCAATAAGTGTTATAAAGAAAATAAGACAAAATAACATGCTAGGAAGTAACTGTGTTGGGGTATGAGGGAGGGACAACATGAGATTCAGTGATTAAGGGAGGCCTCTTGGAGGAGGTGACATCTGGTCTTAGACCAAAAATGATGAACAGGTATCAGCCATGTAAGATCTGAGCAAAGAACATCCAAGTCTAAGGAAATGGCAAGGGCAGAGGTCCTGGCACCATGATAAGCTTAGTGAGCTCAAAAAACCCAAAAGCCTATGTGACTACAGACAGAGTAAGTAATGGAAGAGTGGAGGTGGATAACTTCAGAGATACAGGCAGAGAGAGACCACATAAGGTCCTGCGGTCCATGGTAAGAATTTGGATTTTTTTTTTAAGTGTAGTGGGAAATCTATGCTGTGTTTTTTGCAAGGAAGTGGACTGATCCAACTACTCTTTTCAAAAGATGACATCACTACAGTGTAGAGAACGGATTGTAAGGGGCAAGCATGAAAGCAGGGCAATGAGTCAGGAGGCTGTTGCAAAGGTGCTGGCAAGAAATGTGGTGGTTTAGATCAGGTGGTAGCTGATCCAACTCTGACTCACATCAATGGAAAGAAGTGGATATATTCAGAAAAAATTAAGGAAAGGTGGACAGAAATTCCTGGCAAATTGAATGGACCGTGGTAAGAGATAGAAATTAGTTTAATGCTTAGATTTGTGGGTTGGTGAGAGTGCTATATATAATGTGAGCTAGGTATGGTGTATACAGGCTATTTACATAGATTAACCAATTTAATTCTCACAAGAATCCTATGACGTAGTGAGTATTCTCCCCCAGCTATCTCTGACAAAGCAACTAAGATTTAGAGAGGCTAAATAACTTGGCTCAGGTTGCATAGGTAGTAAGTGAAAAAGCTGAGATTTGAACCTGGATGTGTCTGATATCAAAATCAGTGCACTTTTTTCTATGATACAGCACCACCCCTGGAGCTCTGATAACGATTGCAGCTTAACCGTAAGGTCAGATGGAATTTAAAAGTTCCACAGCAGGAGATTTATGAAGTCATATGTGAGGACACATTCTATTATCAAGGGGCTCAACGTTGCCTTGCCTCCCTCGGGCTCCCTGAAGGGCTGTGTTCCAGTCCTGGAACCTCATAACCAAGGGAGGTAGGTGCACTGGGTAGAGTCAGAAGTCAATGATTAAGCCGATGGAGAAAATGACTTCTGAGAAATGATTAAAAGATTGCAGCATAGCTCAGAGATGACTAAAGAGGACATCAACCTATAAATATTTGAGGGGTAGAAATAGCAGGAGGAGGGGATTTTTCTGTAGAAAATGGAAAGAAATTGCATGAAGGGACAGGCAAAGAATAGAATCGAGTTCCTGAATCTGCTCTTTATGACATTGGTGGCTTTATCATGACTTTGTGCCTCAATTTTTTCATCTCAAAGAAATGAGCTATGATTAAATAAGAACAGATAGTATCTCAGTAGAAAGACATCAGAATCCACAGAAAACATTCCTTCATCTTTTTAGCATTTGTTTGACAAATATTTAATGGCCTTCACTTTGCATAAGACACAGGAAAGAAGATTTGGGGCCAAAATATGGGTGTCCATTTTGAATGTTTTTATTTTACTATGAAACCTATTTGTTATGGGGCTATTGTTATTATAAAGACAATTCCTCCACAGTAATTGTCTAGCTGGGATCAGAATTACTCATCCACTGAAACATATTAGCTATCATAGTGTTCTGCAACCTGGAGAGAAGGGGTAATCGGGTACCACACATCCCCACTGCCTGAATCCTGCTGTACTAAAGAATGGCTGGGCTTAAGTTTCACACGCAGGCTAGTGATTTCCTTGCATTTGCCACAATGTGTGTTTGTCTGCACATTTGTTAGTGAAATAAGAGAACACGGCTGCTTGATAACACAGGGACAACTGTCCAATACATTGGGCACATTATCTTCCCATACACAGTATGAAAATTATATCTATCAGGCTGCAGAGTCAAAGAGCTTCGGTTTATCAGCTACATCCGGGCTGCATACAAAAGCTAAAGCCGCAGAGGGAAAGGCTTCTTGAAAAGCACACCTGTCCTTTTCAGACATTTTTGAAGTATCATATTCGTTTTCTGATGTTTTTGGCCTTCCGCCCTTGATTCTCTAGCACGGTTGGGAGGCTGTCCTGTGGCCTGAAGGTTAAAGAGAAATCCAAGTGAATGTGTCGTCTTAAAGGGCTTTGAATGCGCTCCCAAATGACACATTTTTTTTTTCTTTTCAGTCTTGCTTATAAAAGTTACACCTGCAAAAATGGGACTGAGGCCAGTGAGGAAGGACATAACATTTTGCCTGAATGTGCAAAAAAACGAGTGGGGTGTTGTTTGCATCCCTGCAGGCTCTGAGCAGCCTGGTGGGTAAATGCGCATTTGTTTCCTGTGCACCATCTTTGAGTTGAAAATGATTCACACACTCGCAGAAAGAATGGTACTATCTTCTTTTGTTTAACTCTATATGCTTTTGTGGTTACTGAGTTTGTCTTGATGGGAAGCCTGATAGTTCCTCTTTTTGAGGCGAATTATTACAATTTATTTTTAATCTGAAACACGACTACTTTAAAAATACTGTTCTTGATTCATAACTGGATTCACAGCCAGTGTACACAATTACAGGAAACTTTAATGGGGGAAAAATATTTTAGGTTCATCTAGTCATCTAAAAGCATACTTTGGTTTCCAAGTGTTTGAACTACTTTACTTTGAAAATAATAAGTGCAATTTGTTCAATGTCTACTTGTACCAGCCACTGTACTATGTAGTTTTTTTCATAGATTATTCTTAACCCATATAACATGCTCCAAATTCAGATATCAATAGTCCCTTTTTATAGCAAAGGAAATCAAGAGTCAGAGAGATTAAGAAACTTGCCAGAAATTGCAGAGCTGATCAGTGAGTAAACTTGTGTTTATTTCCATTTCTGTCTAACTTCAGGCCTGGGCTCCCTCCATTATGACATCCTTCCTCTCTGAAAAGGTCATTTGATGATGAGTTTGCCTCAAATTCTCATTACAAAGAGGCAGGTCATAAAGTAAAAAGACTAAAATAGTTTTATTTTTGCAAGAAAATTATTTCATAGGTTAGAAAATATTTCCAGTCTTCTCTGGATGTGCAAAGAGGCTCAGATGCACTTGGGTACTGGACTAGTCTCCATGATTGAGGGGACTCTGGTTCTAGTCTTGGTTTATCAAGCTCTGCTTGGCCTTGACCTTGAGACTCCTGGGTCTCAGATATCTGAGAGCATTCTGAAGAGGTGGAGGAATAGCTCATGGATCAGGTGCTGATGGAAGCTTGCACAAGAGTTTCCAGACTGCTGGAAGGAGGGGAAAGGAAACCAGAGCAGATACATTTATTGAAAGAGAGACAGAAAGAGAGAGAGAAATTTATCAAAGAGAAACATCTAAAGAGTATCAGTGGAGGCTGTCGTATCTGAAATTATTGCTGGACTATCTGCAATTATAAATCATTATTTCAGAAAATCTGACTGAACTGCTGGCATGTTAGGGCCAAAAACTAAGAGTTGCACAGGTTCAGTTATTAAGGGCAGTTTCAGATATTTTACCCTCATTTCCTCTTGAAAACTGGAAGGGGGCACACTTCTGAGGGACTTACCATTTAAGTTCCAGGTTTTTGCTGCAAATTGTGCTGGCCCTTCTTTCTGATCTGTGAGCTGTTTCAAGTTCACACGACAGGCTGGGTGGAACCACCGAGGATGTGGGGCAGATGGCTGTTTGTGGAATTGTCAGTCTGAGTATATCACACATCTCCAATTATGATTGTCTTGTTATGTATGTTAATTTGGATTCTAGACATTTTAATTAACTAATTATAGCATATCAAACCAAAAAAAAAAATCACATGTGACAGTCAAGACAAATTTCTCACAGGTTGCTCACAGCCATGTCATGCTGTGCTCCCCCAGTCTCTGCCCAGTGGGTGGATCACCTAGCAATTTGGTTTACTTGTATCTATGTCCGCTGTGTTTCTTCAGGTGCAAACTGGAGAGAGTTTCCCTTTACTCCTTTACCTGTTTTTATAATTTTACAAGCTGGCATTCGCCTGCCCTAGCTCCCATATCTGAGGGAGGAGCAGACACCAAGCCAGCACAACCAGCTGATGCAATGGGGTAGAGCTGCTGCTCAGCAGGAAATGAAAGAATTCCTTTGCATAACTGTCAGACAGGCAAAGGGCAAGGCCATGCTCAGCTGGTCCTTGCCCATTCTTGTGCAGCTGGCCACATCTTCCTTGCAGATGACGAGGCCTGTTCTCTTCGTCATCCTCATTTCCTTCAAAGGCACTTCTGAAGACACTTGTGTGGCGTTCATGGATATTCCAGCACTCTCTGACCTTTCATTTCTCTGCTTTCTCCATCGTATTTTGCCAGGTTCCAATCTCAATGAATCCCTACTCATTTGCTTTGAAGGTTGTATCAGTTATAATGCATCCAGTTACCATATCAGAAAACAGTTCAAACTGGCTTAAGCCATAAGGAAGATTTGGCTCACATAATGGGAAGTCTAGAAGTAGGCAGGTGTCAGGATTAGTTTGATCCAGTGGCACCATTGCATCACCAAAGACTGGCTTCTTTCCTTTTCCCTGACATCCAATGGTACAACTTCAGGCTAAAGGCCGTTAACATGACTGTTGACAACTCAACTCCCAGGTTGACATACCTCCACTTCCCAAAGAATCGATTATTATTCACCCCAAAGCCCCAGCGAACCCTCCCTACTGCCTTGGTGGCCCAAACATATATCTGGGGCCAGGTGGTAAAAATACTCTAATTTTGTTAGGCCCTAAGAATATATCTTATTTTTGGAACCAGGATTAGAGTCAATATCCCCAGTGCACTTGGCTTGCCCCACATGACAAAAGTGTAGGTAAGAAAGGAAACCTGGATGTTGGTTTTATTGAACAAGTGTAATTACTCACCTACCTTGCCCTGCAAGTTCAAAACCTTCCATCTCTAGGATTAATTTCACCCCTGTCTGGGTATATAAGAAGATCTGTCTTTAAGTTTTGGTCTACTCGAAAGTGGTTTGGTTTCTGTTGCCACCTACTGATTCTCATACTTCCTACTTCCTGGTGACATTCGCTCTTCATCTGTTTATCCCAGTTTCTTGGACTCTCTGTATCATGACTCTGTTCATTTCAAGCCCCACTAACTGGATCTCCTGGAGATCCTGGGGACAGAGTTTAAAATAAAATTCAGTTGCTAATTAAAGAGAAAATATTTTTAAAAATTTACTATTTCCTGGAAATGGTTAGAAATTGAGGTGTTACCAGTGAGAATGTATTCCAAATCACAGTAGACCGACAGAGGGTTAAGCTGGAGCCAGCTCACACTGTCTCGTAAAAGCTGATCATTGAATTTTCAAGAAATTTGCAGGCTGGTTGTTAAACAGAACCATGATTCAAAAAATTCAAGTAGTCTGCCCAGCTAGCTCAGTGAGAAGAGCACGAGGCTCTTTAAAAAAATTGAAAGTATATAAATTTACAATTAAACAAATTATGCTTAAAACAAAGTTAATAAAGACTCCAAACTCATCATTTCCTAATTATTTTACTACATTTTTCTGTATGCTTTTGAGTGTTTTCATCCATGATGTGTGTTTGGTGGAAGTGTTATATTATAGTATGCTATGGTGCAACTCTTTCCAACTCTATATTCAGTGACATACTGGTAGCTTGAAATTGGCCAACATGGGAGGATTTACTCCATGGAAATTGGTGGACGCTACAAATCAGGACTTCTTTTGTTACAAAATATTTACCAGCACACCACTGGCTGGTTTTCCAAATGTAAAAGGAGAATTATAACAGTTAGTACATTATTAGGTTTGTGTGGGGTTACAATGACAGGATTCATAGGTCATAGTAAACCCACTGATGAATCTTGGCTATGACTGTCTCCTCCCCTGCCTTAATAAGAGTATATGAAACATCATATAATCTGTAAGTTCTGATCCAGGGCAAGCCCTAGAAGTATAAGGTAATATTGCATTGTGATGTTAGTATAGTTGTAGAAAGAGAGCAAGTCTGTGGGACATGGGATAGAAGGACGGTATCACTTGACTCTGGTATGTGACAAGTGTGCCTCACTCTCCAGCCCACAGACTCTGGGAAGGTGCTGGTATCACACCAGCTAACACCTCTCTCTCCTCTCTTCCTCTTTCACCTTTCACTTCCAACACTTGCTAGAGGTGGCCTATGCCTTGGTCTTCAAAGGCCATTGAGGTACCAACCTGGCTGTAAATTTTATCTTTTATCTTACCTTCCTGAGAGTCAATTGCCACCTCTGTGTTACCAATGTGATTGCTGGTTTTATAACACACCACCACAGTTGACGCCATTCCTACTTTTCATCTCTGCAGCTTTTTCTTCTCAGCTTCGTTTTTCTCTTGCCTTTTCTGTTCCCCACTGCTTTAGAGACACCTCTTGGTTTTGGCCCAAAACAGAAACCATTTTGAGAAGCTAACGATCATTCTTCTTCTGCTTGGTCTTGGTTCGTTTGAAAGTATTTATTAAGCCCCTACTGTATGCAGGGCACATGTACTTGATACATATCCAGATTGAAAAAGCAATTTATGCAAAATTGTAGGAAAGAGTTACAAATACCGAGATACAGGAGCTATAGAAGAATGAGAAAAGAGGTTATAGCTCACAAGGGGGGCGGGAAGGGGAAGGCAAAAAGATCAAGCCTAACCCCCTTGTTTGTGGGTTCGGGACCTTTCTAGATGCTTGGCAATGTTGTTGGGTAAATAACTGGATTTTTAGATCATATAATACCTTATGTGTTCCTAATTATTTCTTGGGCATCTAATTTCTCTAACTTTATTATATTACAATTTCATTGAGGGCAGAGGTAGTTCTATCAACTTCACCCCATTTTACTCCTAATGAACACGTGTATGAAAGGCAGCTCAGTATTTAAAGGCAGCTCAGTGCCTTGTAGATGAAAAGCTTGCAAAAAAACCTGTTGAACAAAAGAATGAATGATTAATCCATGACTTGATTTGAAGATTATATAGCCTCTATTGAGGAAAATCTTAATTATATATTAATATTTTTAGAGAATCATAAAAGTTCAGGGGTGAAAAATGCCTGAAGAATTATTTGGTCTGGTGATTCCCAAATCTGGCTATATATCAGAATTGAATGGGGGTGTGTTGGGGCAGGATATCTTTTGAATGCAGACTCCTGACCTCCACCCCCAGACCAACCAAACTAGAATCTGTGTGTTGTGTGAATGCTTCTGTTGGGCCGCCAGGTTTTGGACCCATAAATGAAGTCATCTAGTGTCTGACAACCCCTATTTCCTCTCTGTAAGATTGTAATAGTAGTAACACCTTTGCAAACACTGGGTATGCTGTCTGGGATTTGCCAAGGCTCTAGCGTTCTGGGGTTATCTTTGCTCTCAGTGGCCAAGTGAGATGACTTGCACTCCCTTCCCACATTTCTGAAAGTGTCGCAGAGGAGACCCGTGTTTGTCTGAGTCTTTCCATACTTGAGCCTTTTTCTCCAAATTCTCTAGTCTCTAATTATCCTCCAAACTTGCAGTGCCATCCCCACTCTCCCCACTCTGCCTCTCACTGCTAACAAAAACCCATTGGGATGGGTGTGAACCAAGTTTGGGGACATTTATCTAAAAAATATGTATAGAGAATCATTCTGTGCCATGCAATGGTCTGACAGCAAGTGTAATCTCCCCACAAACACAAACAAACAAAACAAGGCATATCCCTGCCTTCATGAAGTGTACAGTCAATTGGCTAATAAAATATTAATCCAATAGTTATTGAAAATTTATATAAAACCACAGCTGAGGCTGATGGAACACCCAGGGTTGTTGCGAAGTAGAGGTGCATGGTGCAATAAGAATAATAGTAGGAATTGGCCTATTTGGGACTCAAGAAGTGGCTTCCCCAAAGAAGTATTAACAGTAAATAAGCTGAAGGCTATTTAGAGGAATAGCACATGCAAAAGGTCTGTGACAGGGAGGGTATGACCTAAACAGAGACTCGTATGTCGTTTCTCAGAGAGAAAGTAGGTGTATGCGAGGAGGATGAGTTCACAAAGGGGACAAGGAAGCCAGGAGAGGCTGGAGGAAATCTGAAATGGGATCACTATGCAGGGGTGGGAGAGTTCGAAGAGGAGCTGGTCAATATGCCAATGCTTCCGAGAATCAAATAAGGTGAAGTCGTAAAAATGCCTACCGGATTTGGTGTCCGGAGGTCATCGATAACCTATACAGCCAGGGCTGTTTCAATGGTGTGGTGAGGATGAAAGTCAGGTTGAAGCAGGCTGTGGATGAATGTGTAGGGAGAACATGGACAAAGAAAGAAAACATAGTGCTTTTGAAATGCTTAGCTGTGAAAGAGGGGAGGCAGGTGAAAGGACGGCAGGGAAAGAGAGATGTTGACGAAATAAGTACTAAGATTGGAATGATTAGCTCCCATTTAAAAGTAAATAGGATGGATCCAGATGAGAGACATTGAAAACACAAAAAGGAGGGACAGTTGACACACTGAGGTTGCTGTGATGCTTGAACAGATGGAGGGGTTGGATTTAGAGAGCAAGTGGACGGTGTCTTCATTGCAAAGCAGTGAAGGAGGTGATTGTGGAAGCAGAGAAATAACAGGTACTTAACAACACCGCCCAGCACACTTCTTAAACCTCAGGAGAGACTGCTCTGCCCCTGCAGCCATAGGGAGTTTCTTGCAGGCCAACTTTCTTTCCAGATTCTGCTGATTGACATGTTACTTGTAAATATCACAGCCCCTTCCTCCTTCCCTCTGTCTTTCTCTCCCTTCCTCCCTCTCTCTCTCCCTCTCTCTTCCCCATCTTTTTTTTTTTCATATATTTCCTATTTTCATCTCCCCTTTTTCCAGTTCTCAGACCACTAGTCCCTTTCCTTCCAAGCTTCCCAGCAAAATTCAAAATCCCTCACATCATACAGTACACAGAAAAAAATCAGCACCTTCTGCATTTAGCTCTCATCATTCAGATAATGCCCAGAAAACCCAACCTTTTTCCACCAAGAGGTTCATAAAAGTCCAAGATAATTTTTTATCTAAACAGGGATGAGCTGTGCCTTTCCCCAAGAAAGTGGAAACCTCCTGTTCACTTCTATTTATTTTAACAAAATTTATCCTTCCGAGTGTACCCACCTTATAGAGCTGCTGTAATGATAAGACAAAATTGTGTGGCAGATCACTTTCAGTTTTTAGATGGCATAGTAAAATCATTTTGCCACATAACCCTCTCATAAACTACCCTAAAACAACAAGAAAAATGATAAGAGAAGCAGAAACTCCTTCTTTAATAAAACTAAGAGACAGCTATAACCCTGAACCACAATATACAAAAACGTAAAGCAGATGGAAGAGTGATGATATATAGTATCTTATTCACTTTAAACATCTGCTTCGGGTAAGTAATGAACTCAAAGTTCTTCCCTAAGCTGTGGATCTATATTTTATTTACATCTGTGAAACTAAAGGAGCTATTTAAATGGCTTTTCTAAAATAAAGGCAAGTCTGTCCAGATGTAAAACCAAACTTTCATCTGTTAAGAGCTCAAAAATCTCTTGCTTCTTTAGTGATGGTAGCTCTTTAAGATAACTAATCTTCAAGGTTTCTAAAAAAAATCTTAGGGTCTAGTTTCAAAAAACAGGTGCTCTATTTTTTCTAAATACCCTGGAAAATGCCCAATGTAGAATGAGTAATCCACAAGGTCATACCTCATTGTTTGGTTTATTTCTTGCTATGGAAATTGAAGGCTTCCTATCATCCAATATGGCATCCACAGACATTCAGATATTCCATATTTACCTTCTGGTTTAAGTAAAACAGAATTCAATGGAAATGTGGCCTTGAAAACTCCAAGATTCTGCCTGACTCTTTTCTCACTAGTGCCATTGGACATTCGCTTTTAGCCCAGGCATGTCCTTTTGTGGGGCTTCTCACTGAGCCCATACCACTGTGGGGGAAGTGCCAAGTTGGCTTAGTATATAGGACATTTGGGAATTGCCTTTATTAAGGGAGCTTAATTGGTTTTCCCTGGGGTAGTACAAGTCAGGGCAAGATGTTCTTACTTCTACATAATGGATATTGATACAGGAAGATGAATGGTAAGTGTTTCCACCCCTCACCCCTCAACCCTGTACTTTCCATAAAAAAGATGAAGCAGATGGCCAGATACTCTGAGCAAGGAGAGCTGCAAGGTCGGCTCTTCTTTTGCTCTGTTCCTGTGCTAATAGTGGAAAACAGAAGTGCAGGCATGGTTTTCCCTCAGAGTTCCCTCCTGCACATAAACATGTGGGCGAAATCCTTTCTGATCTGTACCAAACCTTTCTGATCACCCTCAGAGGGAGTTTCATGTGGGAACATTTGCAGAATATTTGATAACTAACAGTGTTGTGGTTTGCGAATATGTGATGCATATTCAAGAAATAAAATTTTAGCCTTTGCACTCTGGGAATTGACTGACCTAATAAGTTTATTCAGACCTTTTATCATGAGAAAACAATTTATTCCTCTCTCAGCCCCATTTATGGTTAATGGAACAAACGAGAAAACAGGAGATTGAAGGAAAAAGGCCTAATGGAGTGCACTGGGGTATGAGCTTTGGTTACCACTTTGGACTAATTACAGGATAAGGTTGATTTCAAACAGTGAAAATTCTAATTAGGAAACATTTTAAAGAAATTTAATGTTACCTTCAGACATGAGTAATTACCATCAAAACAGGCAGAGGTCATTCCACGCCTGCTTGGAGGAGCAGGAAAGGCTGTCTCCAAATCTGCACGTTGCTTGCAGAAACCATAGCTGAAGTGCTTGAACAATTTTGCATTCTTTAAAAGGATATCAACATAAACTCTCTTTGTGGCACCTTCTTCATTCATTCATTCATGCAACAAATATTTTTTGAGAATCTTCTAAGTGTCAATCACTGTTCTTGGTAATGAGGATTCAGCACTGAACAAAAAAGAAGAAAATTGTATCCCTCGTGGGGTTTTAGGAGAAACAGGCAATAAACAAGTAAATAACTAAAATGTGTAGTATGTTAGATGATGTTGAGTAATATAGAAAAATAAACTGAGTGGGAGGAGAATAAGGAATAGTAGGAGGGGTAGAGAGAAGGCAGGGTAATGTCTGAACAAAGACCTGTAGGTTATTGGGAAGCAGCCATGACTACATCTGGGAGAATGAATATTCTAAGCAGAGGGAAGAGCCAGTGCAAAGACCCTGAGGCAGGAGAACACTGGGCAAGTACCAGAAGCAGCAGGGAAGCTGCTGTGGATGAAGTGGAGTAAATAAGGAAGAGAGTAGTAGAAATTTTATAGGTAAGAGAGGAAATGGGTAGGAGTGGGGGACCCAGATGGCATAGGGCTTTCCAGAAGATTATAAAGGCACCATTGGTGTCTTGGACCATGGAGGTGTATGCAGTAAGAAGTGTAGCTTATGAATTTTTGTAAGTTGAATGTTAGATTTGGTCAAAGTATCTAGCCTTTGACAGTCTCAAGTATGCTAAGGTGACTCCTGAAATAATAACCACTTAAATAGTAGGTGATGAGAATTGCCCTGGATGTCTGAAGTTGCAGATCTCATTCCAGTCGAAATTTGCTGGTCAAAAGTAGCCTAATTAGCAGAGAATGTGATTGCCTCCCTCAAAAGATGCAACGTTCGACTATGGGAATATTTATTTAGAATTGTATAAAATGTTTAAAGGAATCAGAACCATAGTATTATGTTAGGAATTTATGTATAATTAGTATTATATGCATTTGAAGAAATCTGATAGAGTAATAATCTTATAATTTCTCAATCTCAAATGTGTAACTGAATAACAGATTTTGATGAATATTACTAAAGTTATATACAGTACTAGAACATTGAAAGGACTCAAGTTTTACCATGTTCAAAAACCTAATTTGATTTATCTGAATTAAGTATTTCGAGAGGATTTGTCAATCAAACATCTTAAAAAAATAGAATATATTAAATTTATAAACAATGTTTATAATATTTGAAGGTGTTTAGGTTACCAAGTTTATAAGTGGAAAACAACCTGAATTATTTAAATCCCCATAATAAGTGGTTGTAAATATTTACTAGATTTTTAATTAAAATAAGAAGATGAACATAAAAGCTCAAGGAAAAATTCGGCTTCAGCATCCGTAAGTATAATGAAAGGATATTAATAAGATATCCTGAATAATCTTTTCTGCACACAAAACTACCCTCAACTGTACCAAAATGCTCAAATTTATCAGCAGTTGTTTACTTTGTGGTTTCCAGAACTCCATTTTCTGGCCTTGTTCCTTTCACTGCCCTTTTTCCCACTCACACCTTCAGTTGCAGCATGTATTTTAATGAAATTACTATTAGGAAAAAAAACCAGATTTCGTGTGGGATCCTGACAAAATTCTGGGTGTGCCTGGGAGGGGGTGTGCAGCAGTATTCATGCTCTTTTCCTGCCATTTGGTGGGCTTTCCTTTGTTAATCATTGTTCTTCTGAAAAGCTGGAATGCAGCCCAGGCGAATTAATTTGCAAGATTACAAGTTATGCACATCTTTTCTGGAACAATTACTCTTCCATTATGCAAACTATTTCCTAAAATTTATCATTTTACAACAAGAAATGTACCTTGTATGATAAAGAACAGTGTGCTCCAGCTCATGTCAGGCTAATGAGATATGAATTAAAGGATAATATTTATTCACCTGAATTAATTGGATAACTATGTTGTTCCATTGCGGGGGGAGGGGGGGAGGTGTTCTTAAATAGTCATGAAAATTACATTATAATCTATATCTTGAATTTCTGTTTTTGGTGCATTTTAAAGCAAATGCCACTATTTGTGATGAATCATTCATTTTGTATACTTCTGGTTTCATTGCCTTTAGTGGGTCAAATTTCAGAGCTTTTAGGACCTGCCTTTAGGAATGGGAACAGATCCCTAGAGTTCTTTGTTTGTTTATACATATTTATTTCTCCCCAAATATATTAAGCAAGAAAAGAATTGTGAAAATCTAAAAAGATGGGCTTAAATATTGCTTGAAGATTTATAAATTTAATTTTTATGTTCACCCTATCCTCTTATATTTTGTTCTCATTCCTTATACAATTCATCGGTTCATGATTTTTGACATGTTATGGATTTTACAACGTTTTTAGTTTGGTTGTGTCTGTGGTGGGGCGTTTTCCCTAACAGTAACATGTATTTTTTGCTAATATTTGTGGGGGAAGTTGTGGAGGTGGCAGGAAATGGAGAAATTGCTACCTTTATGCATACCAAGGAAATAAAAGTCAGGGGAACTGTATGTATAGTAATCCTCCAATACTGTCAAGAAATTGTGAGAGCGTTAAAAATATCTGATAAAACTGAGTGCTTTTTGTAATTAAAGGCAAAGTGTTGGCCTTTTATAAGTTTTGATCTAGGCTTCTTCAAGAGGGCTTCTTGGCACCATCACTGTTTTCGCCTGGTAAAAGGGCATCTCTCCTACTCAGAGCCCTCCTAGTTCTGTCCCTGCTCTGGCCTCCCCCTCTCCCAGCTCACCAAGAGTTGTTCTCTCATGCTTCTATGGAAACTTGTGCCCATCTCTGTTATGACCCATCACAATATGTCAATATTGAAATATTATTTATATTTCTTACTTCTTCGTTAGACTGGAGGATCCCTAAAGACAAGATCTGTTTAAACATACATAAAAAACATTATCAACAAGTGAAGCCTGCTGTGATAGGCTCTGTGTGCAATGGAGAAGAAGGCAATCAGGAGGCCAGGATGGCAGGGACAGGGCAGCAGGAATTGGGAGAGGGTTCTACTGGGGCAAAGTGTGAGACAGTCCCAGAAGCTTTAGGGTGCCTGAATATAGCAAAGGACCAAGAAGTTAATGAAAATTGCCCTGGGTTAGTGAAGAATTTTTGTGAGCAATGGAAAAAAAGATCACAGTTTCTATTGATTCAAATACAACACAACCCCAAGACTGGATCACCAAGGAATTATATCTCTGTATGCTTCACACAGAGATCTTTGTCCCTGTTGTGTGAGTTCTCAGAACCTACTACAATGCTTGGCTTACATAGCAGGTGTTCAATTAATGTTATTGATTGAATGTTGAATTGAACAGCTTTATCTGTGCCATTCTCTTCTTCACATGGGCTTATTTTTGGTCCTTGGAATAGATGTTTATAGATGATCACCTCTTAATATTCTGTATATTCTGGCTCCATAATAAATACAGAGTGATGATCAACTATTATTAACCATCTGTTCAAGAAATTTGTACAAAGAATACTAAATTCTCTTAATAAATTTTTCACTTGACATTAAGGCATTTAAAGTTGATATCTGGGGGGAAAGAGGGGGTGGTGACAAGGGCACTACAAATGGAAATGACTTAAAGGGAAGAGATTGCAGTGGGGGAGGGTGGCATTGACTGGGTTAGATGGGCTGGGAGGAGAGAGATGGAGAATAAACATGGCCGTCTAAGCCCTCAGCTCTATACTTACAAGAATTAGCCTCAATGCAAATGGTCAACTCTCTATTTACCCACTAATGGCATTCTGCAATGACCTCAAAGCCTCACCTTCATACTCTCAAGCTATTCCCAGGCTACTGAGATTAGAATAGAGTCAGACTGATTGTATAGAATTTGTGTCAGAGAGTATTCCAAAGTCAAATGTGAGTGATTTGTGATTTTTTTTGTTTGTTTTTGCTTTGTTGAATTTGCCTCTTTTCCTTCTTTAGGTGTGGTTAATTAAATATTGGCTCCATATCCCTAAAATAATATGTATATAATAATAGATATATATAAGTAAATGTTAGATAATGTGTTTATAATAGTGTCCTTACTATTCTGGTTTTGAATTCTCTAATTCACAAGTTCCCTAATACTTAATTATTGCAAAAAGTTTCAGAAGACTTCTGGCTTATTTTCTTTCCCCAGCAACATCTGGATATTGCATTTGGTAGTCTATCTTGAACTTTTCAAAGAATATTATATCATAAAAAAAATCTATTATGAGCGAGGTTTAGCATCTCTAACATTCACAATCTTGGATATCATGATGCTTTAATTTTTATTGCAAGCTCTTTCACTAGGCCTTACTTTAGACTCACCCTAAATTCTTTGGGGTTTGAAGCTGGCAGTAGGTTGTTAGTTTGGGGGATGAGTATATGAGCTCTTTAGAAAGTCATTAGATCTGAAATGTTGCAATGTGTTTATGACACACACTATATCTGAACTGATAAACGGTCATTCAGTTAGGATCTTAGGTTCATTTAGATCTGGTTATTTTACAATGTGATCTGTAAAGCCAGGTGTCCAAGGAGACCTTGGGGAAGAGGGTGAGGACAGAGTAAGGGAAGGACATTGGGCAGGGTTTGATGCCTGCCACCCATGCCCACTCATACCATAATTCCTATTTTTATCTGTTTTTATATATTAGGCTTTCATATAAATTTCTTTTAAGTGCCTCATGGCTTAGAGAGTTGAAAGCCCCTAACATAAATGACTGGCATTGCTTGAATAACAATGTATTGAATCCATGTGTTTGAGGCATTCAATAATCTGTTGTCATGCTCAGGCATTCTAACAGCTAAAGTAATAAAATTGGACACACTTTGCTTTATGGGTTAGATTTTATTCTAAATGCCTGGGGACTGTGCTTTCTTTTCCAAATGTTCATATAATTTAGGCATATAGGTTTACGATTGCAGCACTTCAAAGAGCTTTTCTTCCTAGATCCTTTTGGCAATGATTTGAACCTACTACAAAAAGGTCATTATAAATGTTTTCATAATTATATCTGTTGTGATGTTTTCAATCACCATGATAAAAAAATTTCAAACCCTGACTGGTCTAAGGGATTTATTGATTCACATTCTTAAAGACAACAGAGGTAAAGCTGGTTTAGGTATAAGTTAGGGCCTCAAATGGATGTCAATGTTTTGTCTCTCAAGTCAATTGGCCCTATGCTCAGGTAGGTTCATCTCTGACAGTTGGAAGGTGATTTTTAGAGATTCAGATCTCCATCCAGCCTTCCCAAAAACTCTGGCAGAAAACAAAGTTCCCCACCAGTTAGGAAAAAAGTCTCAATTCTGATTCTCATTGGCCCAGAATATGAATATTCTTGAAGAAGGAAGATTGACTATATGAAAAAAGATTAATTAATACCTTTTGCAACAATCTGGATGGAACTGAAGATCATTTCCTAAGTGAAGCATCGCAAGAATGGAAAAACAAACACCACGTGAACTCATATTAAATTGGAACTAACCGATGAGCTCACAAGTGCACAGAGGGGAGTAAAACTCAGTGGAAAGCAACAGGGTGGGGGGGGGGGGGATAAAGGGAGGGGAATAAACCAACCTAATGGGTACTGGGAACACTATTTGGGTGATGGTCACACCTATAGCCAGGACTCAAGCATTACAAAAATGATCCATGTAACCGAAAACATTTGTACCCTCTTAATATTTTGAAATAAAAATTAGTTAATTTTTTTAGAAAAGATCAACTATATCCAATTATGTGCCCAATCCCAGGAGGCTGGGGTGTGGTCAGCCCCATCTAAACCACAGAGGCTGAGGGTGGATAAAGGGTAGTTTACTCAAGGGAACATTAGAACATTGTTGACAAAAGAGGAAAATAGATGCAAAATGGCAAATATAACAAATGTCCATTTCAGTTATGCATGACTTTTTGTCCCAAATAGTCATGTTTTCAATCAATATTAAAAGTCTAAGATATTACTAGCAATCTGTTTTGCTGTTCAAAGGTCTTAAAAAACAAAGTAAAAATAAAATGCTACATTGAAAGAGGTAAATCAAAACATTGAAAATTGAAGTAAGCTTTAAAGGAAATCAATTATAATTTGATATTCTCTCTCTCTCTTTCTCTCTCTCTCTCTCTTTCATTTTTCTTTCTGGTAAAACCTGAAAGGCACATATCTGATGGTTTGAGGAGTGAGAAAGCCTGATTGGGGAATGAAGCATTCATGTTACATATGCCACAGAAACATCTTCTTTTCTCAGTCCTCTTGCTTGTGGAGACAAAGAAAGAGCATAGGAATGAATTTCAGTAGTGATAGTGCAAGCATTTCTTCCTCAGTGCTGACCTTCTGTCTCTGATTTCAGCTTCCTCTTTGCTGCCTCTCTTGACCCTACCAAAGACCTTGTCCAGGTTACCAGTAGGATAAAAAAAATTGGGAAATCTTGCACAGAGGTGATAAATGGCAAACAGGCATCACAGGCTAAGGACAATCTACATCAATGTAGAGTGAAGGTGTTTTATGCCTGTTTGGGAAGAAATAGAAATCCCTCAAGAGCAACAGGGAAGTACTGCAATCTCATGATAGCCTGCTTGGGCTTTCCCATTATGTGTAATATAAATATTCATATCAATCAGACATTAGTATTTTTCAACTATCTGCCATTGTTTCTTGATTTCATGCCCATGCTTGAGTGGCATCTTATTCTGAGTTTTTAATTTCAAGAACTATATCTTTGTATTTGGGGATCTTTCCCCCAAATTATGAATGACTTTCTCTTTGGACCTGACCCAGAGTTGATTCTGTTAAATGTCATGAGATGAAAATTTCTGGATACTAAGAAAGAGAAATAAGTCAAATGGTTACACATTAAATTCCCTATTAATTCCCTATTAAAAATAATTCCTATATTATTATTATCACTTTTCCATCTGAAGATGGGAAACTAAAGTGTTGAAGCCATGCTGGGCTCTGAGCTGCTGTTTTGGTTCATGTTAGAGCACATGAACAAAAAGGGCCGCCATAGCTTTCAGTTTAGTCTCTGCGAGGAATTTCTGGTACGTCTGCTGTAGCCACTGGAAGGGGGTCTTTTCCCTTTTCATGCTCTATCCCAGAGCCTGGAGAACAAATGTTGTGGCTGATGATGAGAACTACTAGAGCCTCTACAGGGATAATTTCTTTAGCCCATGTATAGACAAGGGCATAGTTTTAGACCCTTGAAAAAAGGGATATGCTTTTCTTTAAATAGCTTGGAAAGATAGGGTTCCATAGGTGATAACAGAATCCCTAAAGAAATGTACAGAATTTTCGTATGTTACAAAACAGCACTGTCCTGTAGACATATAGTGTATAAAATTTACAACTTTTTTAAAAAGTGAAAAGAAGCAGGAGAATTACGTTACTAATATATTTTAACTAATATGTAAAAATACATAATTTCAGCGTGTAATCAATAAAAAACTTATTAATGAGTGTCCCCCCCCCGAACTAAATCTTCAAAATCTGGTATGTATTTTGTACTTACAACCAGTCTCAATTTGGACTAGCCAACTTTCAAGGGCTCAATAGTCACATGTTAATAGTAGCAACAATTACAGTGGCTGGTATTGGATAGCAGAGTTATAGAGTCTGCTGAGAGCAAATACACAGATATTCTTACATCTCAAGATGCAGTAATCTGTAGCATGTTTTGCTTAGGAACAGTGGTCAAAAATTATTATTCTGCTCTCAGAAAAAGTCATTCAATGTCAGATTGATAGAATGTTCAGGTTTCAGAGTTGGGCGGGGCAGGGGGAGGGGTGTAGATTTTCCGGTAGATCTCCCATAACATCTCTCTAAACTCTGTCCATACAGTTTTTGTTTTGTTTTGTTTTATTTGGAGCTTTTAACGAGTTACCAATTTTCTTTCTTAAAACGAGACAGCCTGACATAATTGATTTCAGGTAATTTTTAAATATGGACTCTGTCTTTTTTAGACTTACGCTCTTGTTTTCTTAGATATCATTAAAGAAACTGTTAATGGGAGACAAGAAGGAGCAAAACTATTTCTATTCCAGAATAATTTTGCTTTATAACCTCATGGTTGATAAGGTTATGACAATTAGTCAGAATGTAAGCTGTATAAAACCATATAATTACCTGTTCCTTAATCAGAAAATTAATTAGTTTCCTTATTAGTCTG
>RJWJ010011227.1:0-44749 GCA_004363605.1 Indri indri
GTCCTGTTCAAGGGAGAGGAAATTTAACAGGAATGAATGTGAAACCCATTAGGAAAAAACAAACTCTAGAGCCAGACAGGCTTGAGCTCACATCTACCTCCATGACTTACTGGCTAAATGATTGAGGACAAGTCACTTAACCTCGCTGAGCCTTATTTTTTCTGGGCTGGAAAATGAAAATAGTAATACAAATTTAAAAATGTTTATAAAATATTTAGTATATACAATTGACTCAGTAGGCATTAGGTGAAGTTTCATTTTTCCTGGGTCTTCAAATCCAATATCCCAAGACCAGACATGGTTTAGTAGCAGCAGCTGTGAAAACAATTTTCACGGTTTGGGTTGAAAAGTTGCTTGTGGGAAGGCAGCCAGAAAAGCTGATATGAGCATAGGCTCCGTCAGTGCAAGGAGAGAGTGCCAAGTCAGGGAGGGGCCGCTCCCTGCCACGTGCTTGTCTGGGCCCTGCTCAAAGATCATCTTCCATTCTGTGTAATGGGGGGATGCTGACACATGTTTGTTCCTACAAGTCAGAGAAGAGGAATGGTCTAGAAAATGACCGCATAAAGATCAGATGAAAGAACCCAGGTATTTTTGCCTGAAAAAGAAGATGATGGGAAGTGGCATGGCAGAGGGGAAAGTTGTATCCTTCCTTGTACAGAGCAGGGCCTGACACATCCTGGGTTCTTAGTGAGTATTTGTTGGATGGATAAATGGATGGGCAGCCATGAAATCAGGCAGATTTTGTTTTGAATGCTCTCCCTGTTATATACCAACTTTGACTTTGGGGATAGTACCCAGCCTCCCTAAACATCAGCTGCAAATGGGGATAGGAAAGGCTACTGTGTTGTGCCCCTCTAAGGATTTAATGGGGGAAAAAAATCATGTTAAGTACTGAACACTGAGCTTCCTGCTCTGGAGGTGTTCAGTGAAATTTCCACTTCATTCCCCTGCCGTCTTCACTGTTGGTGATTGGCAAAACTGGTCATGTGGAAGGGGAATTGGGCATACCTCCAGAGTTCCTGAGTGGGATAGGCAGGCAGAAGTTCAGGTGACTTTTTCAAGATTAGAACTGTTTAAAAATGCTTCCAGTTACTAGCAAAGGAGTGAGCTCCCTGGCCCTGGAGGAGGTGTGCAAGCAGAGGCTGGAGGAAGCTTAGCCAGGACAATGCAGTGGTGTAGACCACATCATCAAGGTCCCTAATATTCAATAATTTATAATGATTGCTCATGGAAAGAGATGTACTCTACTTAAGCTCTATAGCCTCAGTTTATTTATCTGTGAAACAGGAGAACAACAACGTTGCATATCCAATTAAGAGAGGCAATGGGTGAGAGGAGTGCTTATAAACTATAAAGCAACAACAGAGGTTGCAAACCGCTATGCCCTGGCCACAATTAGCCCCCAGATGGATTCCGATGGGCCAGCATAATGTCGGCCTTATTTTATTTTATTTTATTTTAGAGATTTCTAACGAAGGTTCAGGTTATTCAACTTACTTTGAATAAAGGGTAAAAGATACGATGACAGGGTCCTCATTTTCACCCCACCCCCTAAAGCTGAGACTGAGGCCAGATCTGCTTTCTGGCCTCTGAAGCCATTTAATTGGTGACTTTTGTGTTAAATTCTAGGATTCTAGCCTTGCATCCCAGCCTATAACCTGGAAATAAACCATTCATCCCTGGAGGAGCTGGAATGGCAGGTTGGGGCAGTAGCTGAGGGTTTAGCTCCTGGTA
Source organism: Indri indri (assembly GCA_004363605.1). Taxonomy (NCBI): domain Eukaryota; kingdom Metazoa; phylum Chordata; class Mammalia; order Primates; family Indriidae; genus Indri; species Indri indri. Next base: position 1,735 of record RJWJ010011227.1, read on the forward strand.
TTGGGCTACTTTGGGTCATGTCCCAGCTCTGCTAGTTTCTAGCCGGTGAGTTTCTTAACCTCTCTGGTCTCAGTTTCCTCTGCTATAAAATGGGGATAATAGTCGAAACCACTTTACAGGTTGTGTGAGGATCAAATTTGTGCTTGGCACTGAGTAAGCACTCTGTAAATAGCATCTATTATTATTAAAGCAAAGCATCCTGTTGCAATGTGAATCATCGTCTCATCTGGCTGAATGGATTTGCGCCCTGGTACACCTGAGCGCCAAAACCTGACAGGTTTTGACAACAGTGATTTCAGAACAAGTGTCCTTTCTGCATGAGTAGCCGAGGCTGCTGGAACTGGAGCCATTATATGGCAAAGCAGGGATTCTGCCTGGAGCCCCGGACAGAATGGGGAGGCTGGCAGGCAGGCTGAGCACTCAGCCCCGGGAGGCTCCCCTACCCAGTGGTCTCAGGAAGCGCTGTGATTTACCAGAGCCACAAGGCTGCATCTTGCATCGGACAATTTGCAGCCTTCCCAGGGTGAGAGGGAATTAATGTGTCACTTACATTTATGCAACACATAGCAGCGAGTTGAGGGGATTTTTTTTCCTTCCTGCTCTTTGTTTCTCTCCCGTATGTAGTAGACACTGGGGAACGCGGCCACTGTGTTGGCAGCCCAGCTGTCCTCCCAGCCAACCCCAGGAGCCCCCTGCTGCAGCCTGCCGAGGTAAGAACTCTGCTGTGCCCCCATTTTACAGATGATGAAACAGAGGTGCAGGTTGCTCACGTGAGCCCCTGGCTGAAGATCACACAGCCTGTGAGCAGTAAGAGCGGAGTCCAAACCCAGGACTCTGCCACTGAGGCCTGGGCTCGTACACCTCTGTCAGCCTCGGAAAAAATGTTGGCTGTGCAAAGTGGTAAAAAAAATTCCACTTATCAGTCAGGGACAGGTCAGCCTGTCTCTACCAAGGGAACACACTCGCCATTGTGCTGAGCACAATCACGGCATTTTCCAGCAGGGCGGCTGTGCCTCCGTCCCCCAACTTTCTCTGACTCGGAAGCATTCATCCTAAATAGTGCAAGCAAATTCTCTTCTGCTCCTGGGGGACCTCTCTTTCCCTTCTTCCTGGCCAGGAGAGGGAAAAATCTGGTTCCCAGCTCTCGCCTGAGTTTCACTTTAGTCATACTGTTTCGCCTGCAGATCTTGGCAAGGCAGGGGGTGGCTGACGTGTCCTTGAGACCCATGTGGCATCTGTTGCTCCTGGTGAGAAAGTGGAACCTGACCGGCCTTTGGCTGGGCTGGCTCCAGCAGCTGAGAGTGTCAGTCTGACTGCTTGGGGCTGTTCGAATCCCGGCTCTGCCACGTATTAGCTAGGGCTTGGGCACATCACGTAATGGATCTGAGCTTCACTTCCTCATCTGTCAAAAGGGATAGAAAAACTTCCCAGGGCTGATGTACGGATAATGATGTAATGCCTGAGGACATAGCTCTCAACTCTGGTAGCTTTTGTATTATTTCCCATTTGATTCTCACAGTTACTTTGGGGGATATTAATATTACCATTCCATTTTGCAGATGAAGAAACTGAGGTCGCTCATTTGTTCTTGCATTTGCCCTTGTTAAATTCTGTCTGCGCACCAGGCCGAGTGTGGGTGAGGAAACAGGGAGGACTAAGGTGTGCAGTCAGCTCCCAGGGAGCCCAGAGCCTGGTGGCTGTGCTCTTTCCCCATAGCCTCCTGCCTTTTGGGAATCCAGAAGCCAGGGAACGGGCAGGGGCCAGTGACGCAGGAAGTGGCTACTCCATTCTTCCCATCATTGCAGCCCAAGTCCTAGATGTCACCCTTGGTGCCCCCGTTTTCCTCACTCCCATGCCGGTCCACTGGCAAGTCCTATCAAGTGGACCCCCGAACCTAGAAGTGTGCTGGAGTCGGCCCACACCAGCTCTCGAGATTTGATCGTGCACAGTCCTCCCAGTTCTGTGTTCACTGATGTCGCATTGACGCCTTGAAATAGGCCACAGTGGGAGTGTTTACACCATGGAGATTGGCAAACAAGGCTTTTTCCCCCAGAGAGCCGGTCGTTAAACATTTACCAACACAACATTGCCTGGATCTCTCCACTCCCTTTATTTCCATTTCGACCAGTGTAGCCCAAGCCACTTTCATCTCTTACTCAGCGGGTCCTACTCAGCCTCCCTGCTTGCCCTTCTACCAGCCATTCCCTACGAGGCAGCAGGAGAGATCTTTAAAAAATATAAATCAGCTCCCATCACTCCCGTCTTTAAAACCTTCCGTGGCTTCCCAGAACACTCAGATTAAAACCAAAGGCTACGCTGAGGCCCACACAGCCTACTCCACCTGCCCTGCCAGCTTCTGACCTCATCCCCTCTTCCCTGCTAGCCCGGCCGCAGACGCACTGGCCTTCTTCCTCTTACTGGAATAAGCCAACACTTTCCTGCCTCAAGCCTGTGCTCGGCTCCTGCGGCTGGAGTGCTCTGCCCGGGTCTTTGCACGGCTGGCTTCTCCCAGTCACCCTGCTCTTCACTCAAGTGCCGCCTCCTGCGAAGTCCTCCGCGACACCCTCGACGCACCCCCAACATAGACAAGTCTTCCTGTCCGCCCAGCCCTGCCCCTGCCCACAGTCGCTTTCCATCATAGCTTCTCACGTCTTTTGTGTTTACCACTTAATTTGCCATCTCTCTGCCAAAACGAAAGCCCTCTCTTGCCTGTGACTGAGGCTAGGATGTTGGAGGTGCTTAGCAAATATTTGAGGAATGAATGAAAGTCTCGCTTTTCCAAAGGAAAGTGCTCCCAGAGAAGGTCTCCCCTGTCACTACTGAGCTGGGGACACTGCCTCAGTCTCTCTGAATCCTTAAGGCACCCAGCTCTGCCCTGAGGAAATTCTCTATTCCTACCCCTGCCAACTGTGGATGTAGTGCAAAATTTGGAGAAGGTGGAAAGGAAATCTGCGTACTATGAGGGAAAAGGAACAATAATTGAGGGGAAAACAAAAACGTCCATCCATTATGGCTGCCACTTGCTCAGAATTCTCCGTGGCTTTTGACCAGCTTAGCTGCTCCTCAGGGGTGTCCAGGAGGCCAGTGCCTCATCAGATGGTTAATTTCAGTTGGGCCAGGTCAGCTGGGATGGTTCTCTGCCAGGCTGGAAGGGCAGTTTTGTAGGGACAATGGCTTTTTCTATGGGAAACTTTTCTGTTATTTCCAAAGAATCTCTGGAGTCAGCCCAGCTTTGGAGCTATATCAGCTCTGGAATGCTAAGTCCCTGAGCCCCTGGGAACCTCAGTTTCTTCTATGAAATGGGGCTCCTGTTGCCTACCTCTCAGTGTTATTTTGATGAGTAAATGCAATAATATATATATATATATATATATATATAAAGTGCTTAACATAGGGCATCGCACATAGTAGGTGCTCAGTAAATGTAAATTTTCACCCTCAGTTCTCCATCTGTCGTCCAGCACAAGAGTGGGCGTGTTGTAGCAGGTGACCCCCCCAATTTACCGCATCGCGGTTTGAACAGACTCTTTCCCACACTCCCTCTGTGTGCCCTCCGCCTCCCACCACCTCTGACCAGGCACACTGAACTGCATCCTGCAGCGGCTGCAGGATCACAGTTGGAGGGTTTGCTGTCACAGGAATGAGAAGCCACTTAGCATGAGGATAGAGGGCCTTTCCTGGAGTCGGCTGGGCAGTCTGCAACACCTGGGAGACAGACTCTGTCTTTCCATCTCCTGTGATTTTCCGAGGCCTCTCTGTGGGTTACGCAGACAAAGCACTTTCTTCCCAGCCTGGGGAAGGAAGAACAAGAGTGCTAGAGACCAGGAAACATGGGCTGGAGTTCAGGACCTGCCACTTTCTACTTGCTTACTGGGTAAGTCACTCGATCTTTCTGAGCCTTTGCGTCCTTGTCGGTTGGATGAGAATGATCACATGCACTCTGTAGGACTGTGGAAAGAGAAGAAGACTCTATATGCAAAATGTTGAGCCTGAGTGTTCATTCTTTTCTTCCCTCATGTTCCTGATTGCAACAGAAGTTCTGGCTCTGTCTCGGGATGGGTCTGAAAGAGAAATGTTTTGATTTCCAGAAAACAAAGAAAAAAGATGTCTTGCTACGGAAGCTTTTCAAATAATCTCCGCATGCTGACGCACCCTGGGTCCCTTGGGACGGCAGAGGGGCTGGATCGGGTTGTGGGGCTGTCATTATGTGCACTGAAGCTTTCACTCCCTAAATTGTGCCCTGGAAACATTTTCCTTCACAGTTCATGAGCAGGGCCTGAAAGCCTTTAGTTCTCTGGCACTTTCTTGTTTCAGTGGCATTTAAAAGACAGTGGTGGAATTGCCTCTTTGAAGACACACACGGAGGCCTCTGAGGAACCAGGATGCAGATCACTGAGCTTAGATTTCTTTCCCCAAGTGTCTTGTTGCCACTGTCTCTTCTCCCATTGGTTCCCTGAGTAGGTCTGATTTTGGGCAAAGGCCACAGGACGTGGGGGTCAAAAAGAAAATCTCATTTCCAATTTCGACTCTGCTCTTACTAGATACATGAGTGACTTTGCGCAAGATGCATAAGTTACTAAGACTCAGTTTTCTTAGCTGTAAAGTGGGAATGATAATGAAACTTAACTCTCTGTGTTTCATAACTACCTGTGAGCTTTGAATTGAGATTGACTTAAATTCAATGAGCTAATAAATATGGATGTCTTTTATAGAGAATGTTTGTCATGGTGGTGGTGATGTCTGAACTGATAAATTGTTAAATGGTCCTTTCCAATGTACTTTTGCTATTGGCCCTAAACTTTCATTTACTGCAGAGGAATAAAATGAAAGGTAATTGACTTGTAGACCTTCCTCATTGATCCAACTTTAAACTTCACTATCATCCAGTGGTGAAACTCGGGGCTGCTGTCTCAATTATAGTATTTTATTTCTGTAGAAATACTGTATCCATTAAAATTATCTATTTCTGTGGCACTTAGAATTGTCAACATAGTCTTTTTGTTTCACCTTCTGGCTGACTTACATAACCCCACTTTGCAAAGGCTGGGGGAAAAATGTCTGAGCGTTTATGAAGATTAATATTCTGTTTTAAGTATCAAGACCTGAGTATTGTTCAGTTCAGAGCAACCCATATCTTTAATTAAGCTTCTGCTGCAGCCAGAGCATTAAAGGGAGAAAGGAAAATAAGTGAGATGAGGCCCTTGCCCTTAAAGAGCTTATGATTCAGTTTTTTCTTTCTTCTCTCTCTTTTTTTTTTTTTTTTACTAATTTATTAGCTTGTTTTCTAATTCATTTAATGATGAATAGATATTTACCAAAACTTACTATATGCCTAGCACTGGGGTGAGGGGACAGATGAATAAACATGGCTCCCTCCCCAAAGGAGGTGTCTGCCTGGCTAAGGAGATAACCATGAACATGGTAAAGCTCCAGGGAATGGGAGAAAGAGACTCAGTTAAATGGGAGCTGAGTATGGAATGCCAAACTCATGACCCCAGGTCAGGATGTTGGGATTCTCACGGGACAAGAAGCTCATGGTTGCTATTGGAGAATTTGACCTGAAACTGGCAGTGAGCAGGACAGGAAGAACAGATGAGAGACATACAAGAAAGTATGTCTTGCCATATAATACAATAAGTGCTGTGAATGGCAAATGAGCCAACAGCTATGGGACTTCCAGTGAGGAGGAGGTTAGTTTGGACTCGGGGGTCCAGACTGGCTTGGCAGAAAAGGAAGCCTTTGAGAAGAGCCTTGAGCACTGGATAGACACTCGAGGGGCAAAGATACAGACAAGGACAGTGTTCAGACAAGCAGATACTGTAAGCAAATCACAATGTAGGACAGGTCATTGCGTTAACCTTGGGTGGCCTGGTTGGGCTGGTGATGCTTACAAGAGAAGCGGAAACCAAATGGAAAGTGGATTGGGGGCCTTCATGAGAAAGGCCTTCCACACCCATCTGGGAGCTTGTACTTCATTCTGCAGGCAGTGGGGAGCCCAGGATGGTTTCTGAGCCAGGTTCTGCTGCAGAGAGGTGGGACTTTTTAAAAAACTTGTTGATTGCACTATATTCAGAAATCTCTTTCCCCACAATATGTTCCTGGGATAAGGCGCACGTTTCCTCTGTGAGGGTGGTGGTTAATAATAGGCACGCCACCCAAAGCAGGAACAGGAGATGCACACAGAGACGCGAGCAGGCACATGTTTAATGAGTTCACAAAGTGATTTTGTTTCCTAATTTTCACATTTCTACCCGCTCTCCCACCCTGGTGCAAAAATTCCCTGGTGGAGCTGGTGTTTCATGCTCTCTTAAGGACGGCACGACCTGCAAAGTGTGGTGGTATAACTTCTCCTGCTAGGGGTTATGGAGCCATTCGGGTGTGTTCTCATACAGACACGATATTGATCCCGCGAGTCAGCCATGTCCTTGACCCAGTGAGTTGTAAATTAGTGACAATAGTCTCTGTTCACTGAACACCTACCAAGTGCTGGGTGGCTTGGTCTCAATGAATACTTAATCTTCAAAGGCACGCATTTGACAGAGGAGGATCCTGCTGTTTGGAGGCGATGTGTTACTTGTCCGTCCCCACACGCCTAGTAACCGGTGAAGCCAAGATTGTGCCAGCGGGGCATTCTTTCAGAGCACAACACAAGCAAACCAAAGACGCCGAGGGAAAGTTGTGTGGTCTTTTCATTCCAGCAGCTTCGAGTTCCAGTTCCATCTTGGCCACTTCTCTTCTTTGAGTTTCCCCAACATGAGTGTGGTCATTCCCCCGTCGTATCCTTGAGAGGCCCACTTTAGCCCATGTGTGGCCCACATAGATATTAGCTGCTCTTGGAGAGTCAGTTAAAGGTTACGAGGCTGGGGACACCCTCCCCAGCACAAGGCAGCCCTCACTTCTCAGGAGTGCGGCAGAGCCAGCTCAAAGATGTCATCGACAGCCTTTCCCTGTGACTTCCTTCCTCCCTCTCCCTCACCTGCCAACTTTGGATCATCTCAACAACTTATTTGGATACTGACAGTTGCGGGTAGGTTACCAGAGCATATCAGGGTCCTCCTCCTCAGAAAAACCCATCAGGGGGCCGGGTGGCAGTTTGCGTCTGCCTGCCCTTCCCTGAGAGGACTAAAGGCACGGAGAGGCGGGGCCTGTCTCCTGGGGGTGGTCCCTTCTGACCGCCATTCATCTGACCCCGAAGGCGAGCAGCTGGTTCCTCACATTCATTCTGGTTCTGGAAACTCCCTTTCTTGTATTTTCTGTGTCTCCTTCTGTGAACCCCTGATGGAGATGGCTTCTGAGGGAGAGCAGCGGTGTCACCTACTCAGGGTGATAAAGAGTGCTTAGTCCCTGTTCAAGGTTCGCTAGAAAAACAGAACCAATAGGCTGTATCTGTCTAACTATCTATATCTACATATATGTCTATATAGTCTATAATACATTTATATGTGTGTCTGTGCATCTATATCTATATGCAGTATATGTATAGGTATCCATGGGTTCCCTATCCATGGATTCAACCAACCATGGACCAAAAATAGTCGGGGGGGAAAAAAAAGAAATACCACTACAATAGAAACAATACAAATTTTAAAATACAGTATAAAACAATTTACATAGCATTTACATTGTGTTAGGTATTATAAGTAATCTAGAGATGATTTAAAGTATACAGGAGGATGTGCGTAGGTTATATGCAAATATTACATCATTTTATATAAGGAACTTGAGCATCCACAGATTTTATCTGCAGGGGGTTCCTGGAACCAATCTCCAACAGATACTGAGGGATAATGACTGTGTGTATATTTGTGTGTGTGTGTGTACACACACACAGAGAAAGAGAGAGAGATTCATCTTAAAAAATTGGCTCACACAATTGTAGGGACTGGCAAGTCCAAAATCTGCAGGGGAGGCCAAGCAGGCTGGAAACTCAGGCAGAATTTTTAAGTTGACTCTTGAGGCAGAATTGTGTCTTCTTTGGGAAGTGTCATTCTTTTCTCTAAGGCCTTCAACTGACTGGATGATGTCCGCACACATTAGGGAGGGTAATCTGCTTTACTTAAAGTCAACTGATCGTAAATGTCAGTCACATCCACAAATACCTTCATGGCAACATGGCCAAACACCTGGGCACCACAGCCTAGTCAAGGTGACACATAAAATTAACCATCACAGCCCCTGAGATGCTTTGCCCTAGAGGACAAGCTGCCTTTTTAAGGAAGCTCAAGGACCTGGGAGGGTCCTGCTTTGCTGCTGAAACCCCAGGCCCAGGAAATTATCACCAGACGGGCCAACAGAGAGGAGGTCAACATTCCTAAGCAAGAGTCCAGTCCTCCGCATGCTGGAGTGAAAAGAGCACTAGCTGGGTTGTTAGAAGTTCAGTTCACTTATTCATTTATGTCATTTATTCATCTGTCCTTCCATGCAGCTGCCCAGCCAATTTTACCAGATGCTGATTTTATGTCGTGTCTCGGGTTAGGCCTTCTGGGATCACAGGTGAGAAGGAAAAGGTCTCTGCCTTAAGATCCCCTTCAGGTGGTCCCATTCACAAATAATTCAATTCTAGCAAGTTCCCAGTGCCAAATCAGTAAGACTCGTTATGTAGAACTGCGCTTTGTGGAGATGCCAGTAGCCTGGATGAAGGGTCCTTATGAGAAAGCATCTACTGTGAGGGTCCATCGTTACGGCACAGTGAACCTTAATTCTTTGTGAGAATCCAGCCCCAGCATGGAGCTTTCCCCAAAGCAGTGTCCTTCCCCAGGGACACTGAGTGCCATAGACTGTTTCATGAGGAATAGGTACCAGGTTAAAGCCCCTCTGGTTTACAAGGTCCTTTTTATGAGGATTCTCAGAAGAAATTTTATTTCTTCTCAATGTTAAGAATAAATATGTCTCTCCAGAAAAGTTGGTTTGTTTTTATCTTGTAAACATGGAATTGTGTGAACAGTAACGTCTCACTGTCCCTGTAGACTGCTGGGGAGTGTACGGTCAAAACTGAGGTCTGTTAACAGAATTACCCTAATTCATAGCTCAACTGTGATTACCTGCCTGTCATTGTTTTTTTCTCTTTCTCATCTGTTACCAGTTTATGCCATAATTGCTATTTGTTGTGTTGTAGGGGTTTTTGGCGGGGGGGGGCGGGGGGTTGTTGGCATCCTTTTTAACTATTTAAATACTCACTTTTTTTTGTTGTTTGCAATAAGGCAGAGGGGAAAGATACAAACGACTAAGAACAATGATGCATCTTATGGTACAGGAGTGTGCAAGGTGCTATGAGACCACAGCCTCAAGCGGTAGGAGTAGAGCCCACCACGTAATTTGCTGGGTCCAGTACAAAGCAAAACTGCAGAGTCCCATTTTCTTTTCTTTTTTTTTTTTTTTTGAGACAGAGTCTCACTCTGTTTCCCTGGCTAGAGTGAGTGCCGTGGCGTCAGCCTAGCTCACAGCAACCTCAAACTCCTGGGCTCGAGCAATCCTCCTGCCTCAGCCTCCCGAGTAGCTGGGACTACAGGCATGTGCCACCATGCCCGGCTAATTTTTTCTATATATTTTTAGTTGTCCAGATAATTTCTTTCTATTTCGTTAGTAGAGACGGGGTCTCGCTCTTGCTCAGGCTGGTCTCGAACTCCCGAGAGCAAACAATCCGCCCGCCTCGGCCTCCCAGAGTGCTAGGATTACAGGCGTGAGCCACCGCGCCAGGCCCCATTTTCAACAATTAAGAATTTAAAGGCAGCAGTAGCAGAGCATTAAACCAAGCACAGGACTCTTTTAAGCATGTAGCCCGGTGCAACTGCTTGGATTGCCTGCACCGGACTCCAGCCCGTGCAGGGGAAGGAAGTTTCCCAAGTCAGGTGATGCTTGAAAAAGCCGAAGGGAAGGAGAGGACGTTGCCAGCAGAGCACAGCAGCAGGGGCCATCCAGACAGAGGAGTGACTGGTACTAACACATGAGATGTGACGCAAAGTCACGAGAGGGGATGTAGCAGGAGACGATGCAGAGAAGGTGAGACAAGGTGAGGCCTGGCTCACCCAGAGCTATGCCTGTTTCCAGGAATTTGCATCAATTCCAGTCCCAGAGGGGACACATGAAACTGATCTCACATTGGTTTCCAGGCCCTGCATAGTCCCATTTTGGCCGAGACCCAGTACTTTCTCATCCACCTGTTACCTCTGACCTTTGCCCTTTCCTTCCAAGTAGCTTGATATTCCCACAATGCACTGGACAGGCCAAATAGGCATGGTTAGTGTGAGATCTGTACGTAGACCTCTTAACGCCTCCAGCTCCTGGCTGACCCGGACTAGCCACGGAGATGGGGACGGCTCGGTGACACGTTTGCACTCAGCACTCCAGTCTTTGTGTGCCTTTGACACGCCAACAGGCTCCGTGAATTTCTGTCTGCCCCTCTGCCATGTCCCACCCAAATTGTCCTTTTTTTTTTGTCATTCCCTGCTCGTACAGAAAGTCGCCACACGTGGCCCGTGGCAAGTCGCTTGAGCTGAGATCGCCTGCTTCCTCCCAGCTGACCTCCCGCTTTCCTTCCCAGCAAGCATCGGGTGGTTAACCCCCTTCCCCCTCCTGCGATTTCTCGCCGCTCTTTTACGTCACCTGCTCTGATAAATCACTTGGGATGTTGCACCGTTAACAGTGTTGCCATAAACCCTTTCTCAGATTCAGAAGCGAGATCCTGCTCTGAGGAGAAGCATTAAGCAGCGATTTGGGAAGCGTTTGAGACTGTTTATTTGCCTGAAAATGTAACAGCCAAGGCGGTGGGGGGCGCGCGTGTTGGTCTTAAGGCAGCATTTTTCTCCTCCTGCTGAGACATCTCCCATCCATCATTCCAGCACCCAGGGTCCTGGTGTGTTCAGCCTGGTTGGGATGATAGGGAAGCCCTGATTAAAGCCCCTCACTGTCCTCATGAGTAAACTGAGGCACAGAGAGGACAAGGGACTTGTCCAAAGTTGTGCAACCAGCAAGTGGTGAGCTAATCGCGAACGAGGTCTCCTTGTACTCCTGAGATGTAATCGCTGCTGGGATAAATGCTTCCATTTACAAATGCTTCTTAGCCGTGTGTCTCTCAGCAAGTCTGCTACCTGCTCCGAGCCCCAATTTCCTCATCTGTGAATCAGTGATGCTACCACCCCTTTCTCAAGATTGATAAGAGGATGCCAAGAGAAGCATTTGTGCAGAGGCACCTAGCTCAGTCCTTAGCCATATGACCTTGGGCAGATTGTATTCTCTCTCTGAGCCTCAGTTTCCTTATCTCTAAAATAAAGGCTGTTGGGAGAATTTGAAAACCTTTATTTTAACCTTGCCTGAAGCATTGCAAGTACTATGTAAGTGTTAGCTATTTTCATTATCATTAGTCTCTTCATCGTGATTATGGGCACAGAATAAGCCCTCAGTAATTATTTTTCCCCTTTGCGCAGTGTGGCTAGAATAAGGGTTCTGGATATAAACAAACCTGGCTCTGCCATGTACTGGCAGTGTGACACTGGACAAGCGTCTCAACTCTTCTGAGCCTTGGCTTCCTCATCCCAGAAGTAGGATAGCCACAGTTACCTTGAGCTGCTTATGAGGACTGGAAGTAACTCACCTGCCACATCATTTATGTTAAAAAAATTTATAGCTGTTATTATTTCTTTCTCAACTGCTATTTTGATTGATTTTAAAGTAAGACTCCTCCAGGCCAAGAGCCGGGCAGCCCTCCCCACACCCTGTGTGTGCTGCAGCAGGAGCCGTTGCCTGCAATTTAGGTGGTTTGCATCATGCAGCTGTACTCAGTCCTTCCATGCTGTGGAGGCATGACGAAAAAGCAGCTAACATGCTCAGCTAAGGGATCTCGGTTAAGTGACTGTCCAAAACTTCCACAGGTAAACACTGACTGTAAACGCTCGCATCCAGTTGCAATCCTGGTGATGTTACTATGAGTAGGAGGCTGCAGAAGTAAGAAGAAGGGGAGCCAGTGGGCTGTGCTCTGCCTGTGGGTGCTGGGCCTCTGCCCTGCCGTGGGCTGTGTTCTCCCTGCCCTGCCAGGAGCCTCCATTGCAGTAGAAGGTAGGTGGGGAGCACATACAGTGAGGTCCACTGCAGCCCCATTAATCACTGCAGCAGCCTCTACCTGGTAAGAACACCTTGTCAACTGCAAGCCCAGTCGGGGTGATTGCCCAGTGTGGACTAGGGCACTGGCGATGAGCTTCAGGATGGGACAGGTTGGAAGGCTGCTAGCTGAGCATGGGGTCACCCACTGTTTCACTGCACAGTGGAGAAGGCAGTGGTAGGTACTGGGACACGGCTTTTGTAAGCACCTGCATCTTTGCAATACAGAGATACGTTGTCCTGCTCATGTTAGGTATCAAGACTTCAGATCAGGCTGCACGTTGCTGGCAATCTCTTTAGCTTGCCCCAAATTGTCCCTTTAACAAAGTTAAGTTGACTTTATTATTTATTTATTGTTTTTACTTACAAAGATGATAATGTTATATGTATCTATTTATTTTAAGATTTTAGTTGTTTATTATCAAACAAAAGAAAGGAAGATACTGTTCATTTAAACCCTTCCTTTACATGTTCTGGGTTCAATTTAGGTTTCTAGATTCAGAAAGGTGAGCCAGCCCTTCTGAAATCTGCAACGGGAACAGACTATCACTTCTATTCTCATACGTTACAAATGAGTTTGCCTGAAGTATAATGGAGGTTCCTGAACCAGCGTGTATAGTGCATTTCTTACTGCATCAGCATACTGTCCCAGTTTAAGGAAAAGGGACTTGGAGTCAATCATTTCAGCACCGCCACTTACTGTTCTGGGACTCTCAGCAAGTTACTTAATCTTTCTAAGCTTCAGTTCCTCATCTATAAAATGGGGTTGATAGTTGTCCCAATTTACCTTATGGAGTTTTAGTCACAGTAAGTGAGATAATGCATGCAAAGCTCTCAGCACTCTCCCTGGCACATGGTTGGGACTGAAATGCCAGCAGCAGCGATACTATAGCCGTGGCTGACACCCAAACTGGATGGGCTTAAATACTTAGGAAATCACATCCATGGCGAATGGCCACCCAGCTTCAGATTGTCACCTCCTCCCCCCAGTATGGCTCCCACACTGGCTCATGAGAACCAAGGGTTTATTCTTCAGGAATTTTGTGAGCTAGTTATTAAACACAGCCATTATTAAAAATTAAGTTATATAAACTTGAACTTAAAGAAATTATATTACAAACAAAGGGAATGAGTCCTTGACACTCAACACTTCCTGATTATTTTACTATATTATACTATACTCCTGCAGTGATTAGTGTCTATTTTGTCTGCGTAGTGGAAATGGTACATGATGGTTGTTTATTTATGGCTGTTTTATCTGCGTAGTGGAAATGCTGTGCGATGGTTGGTTAGTTATGGCTGTTTTATCTGCGTAGTGGAAATTGTATATGATGGTTGTTGTTGCTCGTCTCTTCCCCACTCCACCTGCAGCGACTTCACTTTGATAGCTTCAAACCAGCCATGGTAGGAGGATCTACACCACAGAAATCAGCGAACACTGCAAATCAGGGCTTTCCCTCCCTTCTGGCAAGCCAGTTGTTAAATATTTACCAGACACCTTAGGGTAAAACTCACTAACTAATAAGGTTAGCTGTTTTGTTGTAGGATGAGTGCTGATGGTCAGCAAATCCTTTATTATGTTGAGCTGAAATGTGTCTCCCTCTAGCCTGACTTCTGGTTAGAATTTTCAGTGAATTTGTTTTTTCACTGTTAAATAAATACCGTGGTTTAAGATGATGCCTTGGTTCCTTTTTGTTTCCTTCCCCATTCACAGTGAGAGGAAAATCGTAGGCCCCAGAAAAGTATTGTTGTGTTAAACTGACTGTCTTTGTATTCAGATCAAGATTTTCAAAATGTCACTTCTCAGAGGGGACTATTTCTCTCTAAGCATTAACAAGTTTCAGAAATGCTTAAATTGTGATATTGAGGAAATCCAGCCTCAAAGCTGAATTTTACTTAAATTTTCCTACTTCAAGTATATGCTGTTTCTAACAATCATTGACTGAATAGAGGGGAAGCTGCTGTCATTTGGGGCCACTGTGGGAAGCCAGTCGGCTTCCAGAAGACCCTCTCTTTGAGTGGCCATCCACCCACACAGGACAATTCCTCAGTGACAGACAAAACCAGGGGGAATTTCAGCCTACTCAGATGCTAGACCCGGAGAGATGAAAGTGCCAAGTAGGGAACATAGCCAGAAGCCCATAGGAAAGAGGTTATTTTGAGACATTGGGGCTTTTGAAACTGAGACAGAAAAGGCAATGGAACAAGTTGACTCTTTTTCAACTTCTTTGGAGTTTTGGGGTCAGACACGCAGTTCATATTCTGTTCATGGCATTCGGATAAGCTGTGTGACCTCAGGCAGGTCACTGAGCCTCTCTGGGCTTTCATTTTACCATCTCTGAAAATAAAGATTGTAGTAGTCACCCCATGGCTTGTCAAGTGGACTAAATAAAGGTATGAGGCCCCAGGAAAATAGTAGGTACCAATAAGAGTTAGCCACTGCACTTGTCATTCAAGCATCATGCCAACCAACTCAGGGTTTTGAAAGAATGAAAATGGCTTTACAAAATTAGATACCCTGTCTGCATCAAAAAATTATAGGTTACAGATATATATTACTTGGTCATTTCTTTATTTAAAAAACTAAAGTAAAACTGTCTAAGTTAACTTTTTGGCTAATTACGGAGGAGATGCTGGTTTTGATTCTGCTGTTCTATAGGACAAACACATGTTCTGTAGGAAAATTACATGGAGCTGGGTCTTCCTCGAAGCCAAAACCATATGTGGATATTAAACTTTTTGTCCCATACCACTCACTCCATGCAGAATTTCCCAAAGCGGGAATATTGAGCTCAGTATTTTATAAACTGCACTAGCCTAGAAGAAAATTATTTTAAAAGTCATTTTTTGTCATCTTCCATTAGACACCAATTTCCTAGGCAGAATCAAATGTAGGACACTGTTGTATAAATGAAATAACAGACGCGTGGCCAGAGGTTAATAACTCCCCTTGCCCGGTTCTGAAAGGAAGAAAAATCACGGTGTCACTTCTACACTTGACATTTTGTTCTGTCACCCCTTGAAGTGAACAAAGCGTCTTTGTGCATTTTAAAGAGACCTCCACTTATTTCTTTCCAGAGTTCTCTAGAGTTGCGCCTCTGAATTTTTTTGGATGATGGTGAGCTGTGGGAACCTAAGAAATCTGGCCATGGTGAGGAGCAAAACACTGTGGCTCTTGACTGTAAGCCATGGCGCTCCCCACCCTCTGCCCACCGCCTTCCCTGGGGCTGGTGGGGACAACCCATGAGAAATATGAGGGAATTTGCAAGTACTTAAAATCAGCTGCATCTGGTGGAAATATTTGTTCTAAGAGTGGTGTAAAATGTTGCAAAATTTTATTGAAATAAAAAGGAAAACCAAGAGCACTTTAAAGTAAGTCTACCCACAATAGCACTCAATCCAGTCCTTTCTACTGGGTATGCTTGTTGCCCACACTGACTTACTTGTCCATACCTACATTTGCCCGGCTGTGCTCTTATTTTGCCGATCATTCGATACCTGAGCTGGTGGTGGTGGTTTCTTTTGTGGTGACTGGTAAATGATACTGAAACCAGCCTTGTTCATTTACATACACCCAGTGTTCTCGCAGTGTACACATCTCCAGCAGCCTAAGTCTCAATCTCTCATTCTCTTTCTCTATCGATCTATAACCCTCTTTTCTCCCACTGTCTGTTTCCTCACCTGGCTCAGAATCCTGGGAGACACTGATAAGAATCACCAGTGTCGCAGAATTAGGAAAAACAAGCAGTGGCCTTTAGATGTTTAAAATGCAATTCATAGTAATAAAATACTTTATAGGCCCTGCTTAGAACACCCATATATGTAATAACAATACCCCCTCTTACTACACGTGACGAATTTTGACAATTCTTATTCTTTTCTGTTCCATTCCATCCATGAAGAGGATGCAAGCTACAGCTTGAAAACAGTGGCTTTGAGCAATGGCAGATTCTGATTCTGTAGGTCCGGGGGAGGGCCCATGATTCTGCATTTCTAACAGGCTCCCATGAGGTACGGATGCTGCTTGTCTACGGACCACACTTGAAGCACCCTGGTTCTCCAGCACAGGGATTGTTCAGCACCATGGACAGGAGGCAAACCTGTTCCTGCTCCCCTATCCCCAACCCAAGGAACCTATGAGTCAACCTAAGTGTTTGGCCTTTCTGCAAGGCATGTGACACTAGTTGATGGGGAAGCAAAGGAACTTTCCAGAGGCTGCCCGATGATACGGAATATGCTCTGTCTCTTTCCTACACAGAGGAGGCCTCTTGGTCTTGAGTGGTGAAGCCCTTGGAGCAGGGCGCCAGCCAAGGAGTGGGGCACAGGTACAGGGCTGGGGTCCCCGAGGAGCTCAGCTCATGGGAATCAGTCCAGCTCCCTCACAGTTGCCCTGGTTTGCTCCAGTCCCTGCCTGGTGACTCACCCCGGCTTTGCCTTTATTTGGGGTCTTGCAGTGAGGACTCAGAATGCTCTTCTCCCAGATCCTTTCTGGTGAACCCCTTCTCCCACCCTGTTACTCAGGTTAAATGACACGGCATTATCCTTGCCTTCGCCTGTGTTCCTACCATACTTTGTGCATAACTCTGGTAGAGCCCTAAGCATGTATTATTAAGCAGCTACGTATTTATGTCTTCCCCAAATAGGCCCGTTGTTCTTGGCCCTGGCCACATTAGAATCACCTGGGAAGCCCCTGCAATGTACAGGGCTTACCACAGACCAATTAAATGAGCACTCTGGGTGTGGAGTTTGGGCATGAGTATTCTTAAAAGTTGCCTAAGTGTCTGTGATATGTAGCCAGGGCTGAGAGTCCCTGCATTAGGCTGTGAGCTCCGTGAGGGTACGGATCATATTTCAGTCACCTTTCCTTCCTCTTTTCTCCTCCTCCTCCTCTGTCTTCTCCTCCTCCTTCAAAACTGTCCCAGCCCCTTGTACAATGTCCTGGACTCCCATTAAGTGTCTAATAAATAACTAGCTAAGATTTCTTTAGCACCTACTATGTGCTAGGAACTAAAGGCTAACATTTACCTGCATAACCACATGAGTACTCACAACAGACCTATGAGCTAGATCTTGTTTGTCCCAGTTTGCAGAAGAGGGAATTGAGGCTTTGAAAAGTAGAATCACTTAGCCTAGGTCACGCAGCAAGTGGCAGAGCCAGGGTGTGAGCTAGATCCAGGCTGCAATGGAACCGGCACCACCAGGCTTCTCCAGCCCCAGCAGGTGTTTTCTTTGTTTGTTTGGGTTTTTTTTTTTTTGCTTTTTGTTTTTTGTTTTGAGACAGGTTCTCACTCTGTCACCCAGGCTGGAGTGTAGTGGTGCAGTCATAGCTCACAGCAACCTCCAACTCCTGGGCTCAAGCCATCCTCCCACATTGGCCTCCCAGAGTTCTAGGATTACAGGCGTGAGCCACCACACTTAGCCCCCAGCAGGCTTTGTTAAGGGAGATCCAACACCACAGGTAAATGTAATTCATTTCTCTCTGCCATCAATTTTTCTAGAGTTTTAAGGAAGATATAGAATTCTTACTAATATGATTATAGTATAATTTTTTAAAAAATACTATTTCCCCTTATTAATTGCTTTCTGTTTGTCAGGTACTATGTTTAGTGATTATTATCCATTGCCTCGACTGTCCACTTGAGTTTCGTGCTGACATCATGAGGCAGGCATTATTGTTCCTACTTTGCAGATGAGCAAACTGAGGCTTAGAGAGGTTAAGTGGCTCTTTCAAGGTCACACAGTCTGAAAGTAGCTGAAGCAGATTGGAGCCCAGCTTTGCTGACTGCAGAGCCAGTCCTTCTCGACAGCTCTGCCATTCTGTATTCACGGAGCGTGATTATCTCATTAGGTTCTCAGAGCTCAATAGGGAGATGGTTGCTGTGGCTAGAAGAAAGTCTCGGGCTGCAGAGAGGAGGATGGATGGGAGCAGGGATTGGCCACCAGGGAGAAGAGAACATAAATGGGGTCTGCACAGACCAGAAGGATTTCATGTGGAAAGTGGAAATGGCCCAGCCTTTACTCATGTCCCCAGAACTCTCAGCATTCTTGCTGTCTCTCCCAAGACGGTGGGGGAGGCAAGTCCGAGGCAGGGCCATCACTCTGCCTGCTTGCGGAAGGGAACAGAAGAGCCTCTGTTGCTGCCGCTGGAGCTCGGTGATGATGGATTGAGGGCCATTTGTCGAGCCTGAAGCCATCATTCATGGAGGACAATAGTCCGCTGGGACCCAACACACTTGGAGAAGAGCATGAAGCAGACAGAAGCGGGATTATGTGAAACAAAGTCAAAGGAAATTTGTTAGGAGTCTGATGTCCAGAGCCTTGAGATCAGTGGGAATGGAGCTCTTTCCGCGGAAGAGTTATTAGCAAATGTATTTAGAGCGGAGGCAAGTTCGCCAGCTTTCTGGTGTCCATTCCCAGTAAACATTGGGGACGATTGTGTAGGATTTAGCTGGGGATTATCCTTTTGAACAGCATGATGTGAGACATATTTTGGCAGGGGGAGGGTCCGATGCCTGTGATTTGCCGGGCTTTGTGGTGAAGAACTGCGGTGGGGAGACTGGACCAGGGTCTTCAGAACCATCAGCTGGAGTCGGCTTTGTCTGTCTTGAGCCCTGGTCCCTTTGCGCACAGTCTGGGAATAAATAAGCTCCAAGATTAACGTCACTTGGCTTTGGAATCACATTCTACAACACTAGAACCCCCCCTGCATTTTGTAATCCAAGGAACAGTATGTCGCATGTGTGACTATGGGGCTGAGGGTACAAAAACCACGGAAATCGGAGAAGTATGATGCTGGGTCGAGTTCCTTGCCTTCTAGTTTTGGGTCGGGAGCATCGCCAGCCACACAGACTGAGTATTTCTGACAGCGGCTGAGGATGGGGTCCTCTGGAAGACAGAACAAGTGTGGGGAAACCTCAGTGGATGTAGACAGAGATGGGCAGCCAGTCCTGATGGTAACGAAGCCGCAGCCTTCAAGTCTAGGCTTGCTCCTGAGAATGGATTCAGGAGCTCGCCCTGGCAGTGAAGTGGAGACTGGGCAAGTCATGAAGGGAAGGGGCAGCCCAGCTGAGCACGTGCTGGTGGGGGGCCAGGCAGGGTTGGATCCACTCTGCCAGGTGCTCATCCCATCTTGCGTCTCACCAGGACTGGGGGTGGTCTTCCAATGCAGGGCCGTTGCGAACACCTGTTAGTGGAGTGCTTGCTGCCCGCCTGGGTCTTTGCTAGGCGCTGGGGTATAAAGATGAATGAGGTGGTATTGGCTGCTCGGTGGTTAAGAACATGTTGCTGGGACAACATGGCCTGGATTCAACCGGAAGCTCTGTCACTTGTTCAGCCTCGGGCATAGTACCTGACTTCTCTGTGACTTTGTTTCTTCATCTGAAAAATGGGAGTAAGTATAGGACATACTTCATAAGGAGGCTGTGTACATTCAATATGGCAATATATGTAAAGCATTAAATCAATGCATGTAAAGCAGTTGCAGTCATGCCTGGCACATAGCGAGTGCTAATTACCTGTTTTCTGCAGCTGTCATTATTCTTGATTAGACAGATATTTACCGAAGTCCCACTCATGGCAAGCCCTGTGCTGGATGCTGGAGGCGTGGCGTGAGCAGCACATGGTCCCTTCCCTCATGGGCTCGCAGTGCTGAGGAGCCACATACATGTCTACTTTACATGGCAGGAAGTGACATGTGCTCTGGGAATGATTCAGGTGGGGCACTGCGCATAGGAGAGCTCAAGACCAGCTCAGTGGAGCAAGGAAGGCTTCCTGGAGGAGGGAGCCCTCCCCTGGGCATTTCTCATGTGAAGACTGTGAAGACAGCAGGGTGAGGGGCTGCATCGGCCCTGCTGGGAGGTGCTTTCCTTCTTGTGAGTACACGGAGGCCTTGAAGGGTTCGGAGACTCATTCAGGGCCCCACGGCAAATAAATCCATCCCAGGGAAGAAGGGAATAAAAATGATGGCCTGTTCTCTGAGCACTGTGGGATTCCAAGAAGGGAAATGCTTCTATGGCGGGGGTGGTGGGGGAGAGACCTTGGAAGGGTTTGGATTGTTCCTGAGAGGAATAGCATGAGCAAAAGTGCAGAGGCAGGGACAGGCTGCACATGCGTAGAGACGGGTGAGAGACTCGTGGGGAGGCACGGAGTGCTCCCGGGAGGGAGGGAGGCCGGAGAGCTGCATTTGGTGAGTTCAGGGGCTGGGCTTTAGTCCTCGCACCAGAAAGTAGCAAGTGAGTGTGATTTCACTCTGAAGATTTTATGAG
Source organism: Indri indri (assembly GCA_004363605.1). NCBI lineage: Eukaryota > Metazoa > Chordata > Mammalia > Primates > Indriidae > Indri > Indri indri. The sequence goes on from RJWJ010011227.1 coordinate 22,092, forward strand.
CTCATAAAAACAATGTATCGTGGGCTTGTGAAATATCAGCCCAACCTACAAAGTAGGATTCACAAGGTACGATGGAGGCAAAGCCCGAGGAAATAAATACTGCATCTGCCACGTCTGTTCCCCTCCGTGCCTCAGCCGCCTCCAGCAGCGCTAAGGTGAGCGTGGTGGGGAACCAGGGGACCAGCGATTAATGGGCTGGACACTGTGCTGGCTACCCGACGGACCTCGCTGTCATTGCAGGAGGCCGGTAAGACTTAGGCGCAGAAATCGAAGATTGGAGGGTCTAGGTGGGTTTGGGACTCCAGTCTCTCGACGTCAAGCCTTGTCCATTTAGGATATGCGGGAATTCAATGTACTGATCCGTGTTGGATGCAGGATCTTGTCCAGTTAGAAGCTGGAAATGCCCAGGGTACACAACGAGCAGTCAGAATGGTTTCCATTGTGCAACCATGACACTCACAAACCCCCTTTTGTGTCCTGTCTTACTGCTGCTTGAATAATTAGTATTAGGCTGATGAAGAAATGAATTAACTTGGGGACTTCTGTCTCCAAACAGGCACTCTGTAGACCAAAGTTTTCTAGGGATAATACGAAAACATAAATAATATTTGAGAAATAAGATTTTGAAAAAGCTGAACAGAACCTTCTCTCTCGTACCCACTTTGTGGCTATAGTGAGTAGGGGCTTCAGGCTTCTGTCTTTTGCTTTTTCTTTCTTTTCCTAGAAATCACCAGACAGAACTCACAATGACCCCCTCTTCCCAAGCCCCCAGACCCGTGGCAATGGCAGGTCTGGAGTCAGGGCTTGGAGTGGGGATGCAGAAATAATTTATGCAAAGCTCTGCACTTCTGCTGCTCCAGCTTGGGGTAAGCCAGAGCTAGTGAAAGCAGGCCACTGCCAACCCAAGGGGTGACTCTGATACAGTGGGAAGGGCTCTGGGGTTGTGTGGATAGCCTCAGTCCTGCCTTCTCCTGTTCCAGCCATGGGTGTGTTACTTAGCATTTGGATGTCACTGCCTCATTGCACATCTGTAAAATGGGTGTATCCTACTTTTCAAAAGCTCTGGAGTTCAGTAAGACAGTGTGTGTGGTTGTCCAGGAGGGAGGCTGGATCCTCACTAACTGTAATACTTAGTTTTGCCTTCTCTTTCATTCACAAAATGGATGACCAAAGTAACCACATACCTTCCTCACTAGAGTTTTAGCTGGTCTTTGATGTTATGGACCAGAGTCTTTCTTTTATCTCAGACTCGGGACCACTTGGCATGCTAACTTGACATCAAGAGCTCTTCTGTGAGCTTGGTGCGCACTGCGGTGGCCGTCTTTATTTGCGACCTCCTTATGCCACTGCAAGAGGAACCTGACATCATGCGCTGTTCCGTTTTACTCGGCATGCGTTTCTGGAGCACTTCCCAGGAGCCGGGGCCTGTGCTGGGCTCTGGGCAGACAGGGCTGGGTAAGGCAGGGCCCTGCCTCGAGGCTCCCACCTGATAGGGGTGGTAATCTTGTGTGGCGTGTGCCATGATCGACGGAGGCACAGTGGGCTGAGGTCCTGAGCAGGGTCACGTCTGTGACCTGGGAGTCAGGGCAGGCTGCCCCAGGCTGATCTTGAAGGTCGAGTTCGAGACGGCCGGATACCAGAGGGAATGGCAGCGGGCATCAGCAGGGGCCAGGAGAATATGACACATTCGGGAAACTCTGAGTGGCTCCATTAACAGTTTTCAGATGAGGAAACCAATGCTGTAAGGAATCAGAAGTAGCCAATAAGGAATGTGACCCTTGGTAAGTCTCTTTGCTTCTCTGGGCCTGTCTCCCCACCCTCCAAATGAGGGTCCCTTCCAGCCGCGAGGATCCACGATTCTCCAAGTCTGTGGCTCACAGCCTGTAACTCAGTGTGCAGCAGACTTGGGTCTCTGCCGATTTATCTTATCTTCCTGTGTATATTTGGAAACCTGTTTCTTCTTCATCTGTTAGAATTACCCAGATTACACACCCTGGAAATGTCTGTGTTTACCTTGCTGTGCTGTGAGCATACTCTAGGGTTATTAATAAAACCCAGGCAGCCTCCCAGCAGCAAGGGACTGGAGAACAAATGCATAACTAATGGCCTCCTTGGGAGGCCTCGGTGGCCCTCGCAAGAATACCCACCCTGCACAGGCCCTGTCTGACCTCCAGGGCCAGGATGGGATGAGGACCCTCCTGATCTACGTGGGAAATGCTGACCTGTTTCATCTTCTCCTTCCCCAGGCAGTGGGACTCCCCTACCTGTATACCGAAGAGGCTGCAAACTGGCAGCCTAGAGATATATTTTGGGGCTCACATTCTGTTTTAAATATCAAGGAATTAAATATGAAAACCAGGACATTTTGCCAAAAATGTGGATTTCTACCATCGCTGAGAAATTCAATGTCTTAGTCCGTTTTGCACTGCTATGAAGGCATACCTGAGGCTGGGTAATTTATAAAGAAGAGAGGTTTATGCGGTGCAGGGTCTGCAGACTGTACAAGCACGGTGCCAGCAGCTGCTTCTGGTGAGGGCTTCAGGGAGCTTCCAGTCAAGGCCAAAGGCAAAGCAGGGAGCAGGCGTGTCACAGGGTGAGAGGAAGGAAAGAACAGGGAGGAAGGGCTGCCCAGGCTCTTTTAAACAACCAGCCCTCTAGCATGTGAGAGAACTCACTTATTACTGCAGGGAGGGCACCCAGCCGTTGGTGAGGGATCCGCCCCCATGACCCAAACACCTCCCCCTTGGCCCCACCTCCAACACTAGAGATTAAATTTCAACATGCGATTTGGAGGAGACCCAGATTTGTCAACACTAGGCCAGCTTTCTGCGTGGCATCCTCTACTGGTACTTTTCAGAGTCTGCTGTAGTCCCCATGCTGCTGTTGTCTTACCCGTGGACCTCACATCCTTTGGTTTCTCATGAGGTACTACGTAACGACTACTGACATGTTGCTGATATGCAATTGCAGGGCGCTATCTAGGTAACAAAGCCCTTCTGGTTCGTTTTCTCATTCTGTCCGCGTAACAGCCTGCACAGGTGGGCGTGGTTATTCCCTTTTTGCAGGTGAGGAAACCAAGGCTCAGAGAAGTGAAAACGATTGCCCTGCGTGACGGGTCTGGAGAGTGTCGCACGTAGGGGGCTCTGCAGAGGGGGCCTGTGCTGGAGCCTGGTCGTAGCTCTCACTTGCTGGGTGGCCCTTTGGGAGCTCCAGGCTCCTCCTCTGTAAAGCGAGGTTACTGCCCTAAATTAGGGGCTCTTAATGTGAGCGTGTGGCAGGGAAAAAATAACCAAAAGTTACCATTTTCTCACACTGTGAATATGGGTAATAAAGCACAGTAGCATTAGCCGTCTCGGGGACTTTGTTGCCAGGAGGAATCAGATGTTTTGTGTCCCATTATAGTTATTGGAGATAGCTCAAAATATCATCTACACTCATCACTGCTTCAAGGTTATGATAGTTATTAGACTTGCCGTTAGATCTTATTGTGACTGAAGAATGAAATAAAAATATAACTGTATCACGTATTTCTCATTTTCACATTTTGGTAACTATTTCAGTATAATCAGTTTCCTTAGTAATCCTATGGATTTCTATTTTATGCATTTAGAAACATATTTCCGAGAAAGGACCTGTAAGTTTCCAGAGCCTGCCAAAGGGGTCCATGGGACGAAAGGCTAAGACCCTCGCCTCAGTGATCTCTAGACCACTCCAGCTGCTGGGACTCCAGGTTCCCTGGCTTGTGGCTGCTCACTGAGTGTCCAATCTCCTCTCCAGCCTCCCTTCCAGCCTCCCACCTGGCCCGGGTGGCCCCCACAGCCACAGCAGCTTCAGAGACAACGCCTGGGCCCTGTGAGCCTGGTTGCCATTCAGTTACATCAAACCAACATCTCCCAGTTTGTGGGTAGCTGAAGCTGGCCACGCAGCCTGGAATGGGGTGGGAGGAGAGGGGTGGAGCTCCCACCCTCCTGCAGGCCCTGGCTGTGCCCTGAGGTCTCGGGTGGCGGAGAGCTCTGTGCTGCTCAGACCTCTAGGTCCGCACGTCCTCACTGTTTCCATACGCCTCCCGGCCCCAGTTCTTTCCAGCAGCTCCTTTGGGAGAATCTCGAATCTGGAGAGCCTTGGCATTTCTTGCTGTTTTGCAGAAAGTGGAGCTGAGGCACAGAGAGGGCAAAAGCCTCGGGTCCCACAGAATCGGTGGTAGAGGAAAGGAAAGAATGGCGGAGTCAGCAGAAGCAGAGCCCTGACCGGCAGCCAGGGCAGGGGTCTCCTACCAGCACGGGGTGCAGGGAGACTGCTCAGGAGGCCATTGCGGAAACTCAGGTGAGAGATGACTGTGGCTTGGACGAAGGCGGTGGAGGCAGAGATGGTGAGAAGTGGACAGAAATGGGAGAGACTGAGGAGTGAGAGCCAGCAGGACTCAATGATGGGTTAGATACGGGCATTCGGTGCAGGGGACAGGGGAGTCAGGGGTGACCAGGTTTCTAGCTTATGCTGCTGGTGGAAGGTGGTGTCACTTCCTGAGGTGGGGACCGGCAGGAGAGGACCCTTTGGAGAGACACCATGAGGACCGAGCTGTTGGCACGAGGAGTGAACAGGTGGGTCCGAGTGCCGGGACCCCTGCTCCTCACTCCCGCTGCCTCTCTGTGTGACTGGGCAAACCACATCACTTTCCAGCCTTCAGGTCCTCAACTGTAAAACTGGGGGTGTAAAAGCTGCTTTCCAGGGTGGCTGTAACAGTTGTTACGAACACGGAGTGGAAGCACCTTGCTCATCGTAAGCAGTCAGTGACCACAGGCGGTCTCCGGCAGTGGCTGATTTCAACTAAACATATATCCTCAGGGATCTTATAAGATCCTGTTACAAAGATGCGTATCTGGTACATTTTCTTCCTTTTGAAATAAGTTTCGGCATCCGTGAGGATGTGGCAGCCGCAGTGGTGATGATTCTCAGTTTTCTTGGCTGTTTGAGTGAAGCACATCCATCTGCCTCATCGTTCGGGGAGACGGTGTGTGTGGAGCTGGGATTCAGATATTTCCTTCCATTCCTGCCTCTCTGGCCATGGGCGGGCCAAGTAATGGCTATAAAATTCAGACTGAATGTGTTTATGTAGAGTTAATGTGATGCACGTTACTTAGTGTAGTAGGTACTTAATGAAAGTTGCCGCTTTGCTGTCTCTTACATGACCATTGTTCTTATGCCTTAGGGAAGACAGTGTAAAAGCGACTTCAGGTCCCTCCCGGCCGACTCAGCCCCCTCTCCTGCCCTGGGCTCCTGTCACCTCCCCTGCATTCGCTGGGGTCCAGCCCCCGCGGGCAACAGCACTTTCCACCCGCACACTTCTTCCCTCGGCCCCAGTGGCCTTCTCTCATCCTTTGACATCTAGCACCTTCCTAGTCTCCAGGCCCAGGCAAGGGCCGCCTCTTCCACAAAGCTTTTCCGATGCTGTCAAGGAGAATCCCTGGCCCCATCTCTTGTCCCCGAGGGGCACTATCACTCTTCCTCTCCTGAGTGCATCCCAGCACTCAGCTGCGGTTTACACTCACCTGTGCCTCCTTCACTAGCATCCTCTCGGGCCCTTGACCTTGTCGGTTACAATCTCATACTGGCCTCAAAACTGAGCACAGGGTCCACATATTAAAGTAATTTAACTGAATGGAATTGAATTCATTTGCCTGCTGGAGGCCGGAGCACCCTGTCCGCGGATCCAGGCAAGGGCTCTGCGATGGCGCAGGGATTGGCAGGCCCGAAGCAGAGGATGCCCTGCAGAGCCAAGTCAGACAGGAATAGGTTGGGTGGGTGGGTTTGCAGCTGGTGCCTGAGAGGACCCTCTACAGAGCAGCTCCAGAGCGGCCAGGCCCATAGCCTCTGGGAACTGAGCCACTGCAGGCAGGCTGCTGAGAGGAGCTGGGTAGGGGTGACCAGTGGCCTCGTGATTGAAGTTAGGGACCCTTTCCTTGGGCCTGGATCAGCCTGGGCCTTGCAGCTCTCTCTGCTCCAGTCTCCCTCCTGGCTTGTCCTTCCAGTCTGTCCTGACTGCAGCCAGAGTGATTATCCCAAGCACAAACCTGGCCCTGCGTTTGCCCAGTTTATAAGCCTTCGGTGGAGGACCCCAGTGCCAGGAGCTGGCCCTGGGCCCTTTGTAGTCCTGAGCTCTATCAGAAGTTCCACTCCTTTTTCCACTGCTCACCTCTCAGGACGTGTCCACCTTCTCTACCTCCTGCCACGGGCCTTTGTGTTTTGCAAAAATTGTGCACATAAGTCTTGCTCGAAGTCTCTCTGGCCCATTCCATTCCCAGCAGAATTGACCTCTTCCTTGCGGGATCCCATATAACTCTCACAACAGCCCTGGAAGGTTGGGATGAGGATCTTCATCTTGCTGATAAGGAAGCTGAGGCTCAGAAGGGCTAAGTGACTTTCTCAGTCAAATGAAAGAGTGAGCAGGAAGATGCTGGGTGGAGAAGTTGATCTTTCAAGAAGAGCTGACTTGCTTGGTTTTTTAAAATTAAAAAGGCTCTTGCACATGGTTCCGTGGGCCTGTTGAAAAGAAGCAACAGAATCATGCAACATCTTAGGTTGTTATTAGACTCTCCAAGTTTTTAGCTAAATAATGAGAACCATTATCTCTGCTGCACAACACAGACATCTACCTCACTCTGAAAGCCACTTGATGCAGAGTGTCCCCAGCTAGAGAGCACCTGCAGATGAGGCAGCTGTGCTGAGGGCACCCAGAGGGAACACAGCTGGTCTTGGGAAAACTAGTTACTGTGTTGGGATCTTATTCTTGGCCCACCAAGCCGTGGTAGGTTGTTCAGTTGCTGGGGCTGAGGCCCTATGGCTACAGTACAACTTTCTCATCCTCAGTTGTTTCATACCACCCTGATCACACACACAAAATGATACCTAACCAAAAGGGAATGAGAAAGACCAAAATCTTTGACTCTGAAATGCCCAGAAGAAAACTAAAGTGAGCATGCTTTGAGGACCTAATCAGCAGTGGAAGTCCGGGAAAAACATCTAAGCTCCAACAATGAAGCAGCTGGAAATCATAAACCATGGTCCCCGGGGAAGAACACGTCCTCACTCAGACATCTGGTGGCAACTTAGCATCGAGCAACCGAGTTTCCTGAAATCAGCTTCCACAACTGAAGAGTAGATATTTAGAGCTCAAGAAGCATCTCTGAGGCTCAAGGTTCCTGGGACCTCATGAGCAGGGGCAGCAGGGACTTCCAGAAAGGAGACATTAGCTTGCACCTGCTCCAGCCCTGCTTTGCAGGGACACTGGGGCCCTCCCCTTGCAGGTTCTGACCCACGCAGGCCTAGAATCCATCCTGATACAGTGGGAAGCCCAGTGGACACCTCAGCCCTGCTGGTAGGTAGAGCCTGGAAGTTCAGGTGCCCTTTTTCCAGCCCATAGGGTACGAGGGCAGCCATCCCACGATCCCTTTCTACTACTACCATATTGGCCCAACACACAGCACTGGGCTCCCGCCCTGGTTTCCTGTTCAGACCCTTCCTGTTCAGTTCCCACCTGCAACTGGAAGACTCTTGAACTTCAGTGAGGTTGTCTGGCTTCCTAACGCCTACTGGCCCAAACCCCATCCCGGTCACCCCCACTGCCTGGGGGCCTGTGTGAGTAGGCCAGCTACCCCTCATCAGTAAAAACGAATAGTAATTATTAATAATTAAAAATTACGGTAACTCATCAAATAATTGTTATAACGATTAATAGTCTAATGGTTTAGAGCTTGACTTCTGGAGCCAGACTGCCTGGGTTCAAAATCCTGGCTCCGCCATTTATTGTGTGACTTTAGGCAATGTTATTAGCCTCTTTGTACCCCAGTTTCCATCTGTAAAATGAGGAAAATAATAGTGAGAGTTAAATGAGTTAATATTGTAAAGGATTTAGGACAGTGGCTGGCACACAGTAAGTACTGTATTGTTAACTGGGATTATCATAGTAGCAATTATGATAATATTCACCAACCTTTGTTGAGCCACTGCCAGGTGACAGGCACATAAGCACTGCAGCAGCCCAAGGGGTAGGTGCTTTTACTGTCCCCACATTTCAGAAGGAAACACAGAGGCTTAGGGATGTTAAATATGCGTCCAAGATCACCCAGCAGGGAGGTAATAGAACCAGAGGTCACGCCCAGACTCTTTGATTCCAGAGCCAGTGCTTCTTAACAACATTTAACAGAGATGTAGTGAGCTGCGCCAGGTATCCCAGTCACTCTTCCTTGGATCTTTAGTTGAAGAAGGACACTCCATATAGGACACAGATGTTCAAAGAAAAGGAATCTTGGAGCAGCAACTAGAGACGTGGCAGGGACGAGGCTGCAGACACAGGCAGGACCAAGACTATTTACTGCATCGTGGTCTTGTCTTCCCAACTGAAACCCAAATTCCTCCAGGGCAAGACACAAGCTTTTATTCTCCTTCTTCACCTCCTTAGTGCAGGTGAGTGCCTAAGCCCTCCAAAATCAGCCCAGCAAATCCCTGACCTGCTGACTCCCTTCCATTCCCTGCACGAGCATGTCAGTGCCTGAAATGACCAGTGAATGCATGGATACCCAACATGCTCTGATCATTATGCCCAGGGGATGCTCTGGGATTAGCTTGAAAAGAGACCAGAGTATAATAAGGCAAGGAGATGGTGACTCCACCCACGAGCCTGATCTCTGACTTCCATGCTGAGACCCTGTAGGAAAGGAGGGAGTACAGTTTTTCTTAAGTCAGTGCACTGACTGCTGAGGACAGGGCAGACCTGGGGAGCGGGGCAGAGATGTGGCTAGAGGAGAGCTGAGCCTCTCTGACCTACAATCCACTTTATTTTTTAATTCAGGAAAATAACCTAAGAGGAAATATTTGTAAATATAGATATTGATCTGCAGAGGGAAAACCATCAAGTCAATAATGCTAGTAATACAAATTTATTTTAAAACATTATACAGGAGAGAGGGCAGTGAATTAGATTTAATTACTATATAATTTGACTTGAAATTAAGTCCATTTAAAAGGCATGTATTGAATATGGGAAGAACACAGGGTAGAGAGAGGAGGGAGCTACAGAAAAGCCCAAGACATGGACCCTTCGAGATGCTTCCACTGTCGTGTTCCTGTAGTGGCCAAAGCCTGGGCTTGGAGTTTTGTGCATGGAAGAGATGTGACAGTCCTACCTGATTAGGCTTAAACCAGACCCTGCATGTTTGAAGACAGGACTGGCTTGTCACCTCATCTGCTTTTTCTGTGAAGACCCCATTAATTTCTTAGTAAAACCTAGAGGTGATTGCTTGGTCCTTGGAACAGATAGGCTATTTAATTTTTTTAATTAAAAAAGAAAGCAATTTAGTATTTGTTGAATGCTTAGTATGTGCTAAGTACTGTGCTAAGTTCTTAGTGGACAGTGGTGGATTCAAGAGAGAGCCAGCTTCTGTCCTCATCAAACAAACCATGTTGAAGGGTACTTAATCACAGTTACCAGATGTACCGCAAAGGAAAATTCCAGTAAATAGAGAGCTCACTTACCTTGGGGGTTAGGGCTTCTCCGAGGAGACAGGCTTTAAGCTGAGGGGCCTGAAGCGTGGGTTTGGGCCAGCCAGGCAAAGAGGACAGCAAACAACCTTCGTGGCAGAGGCAGCCACCCAGGGCCTCGGGTTGGAAAGAAATGTGACCCCTTTGCAGACCGGAAGGGAAGCCAGTGTGGCTCAAGTACAGAGACTGAGGGGCTGCAGCCAGGTTCTAGAAGCAGCCTTGTAAGGCACAGGGCACATTAAGGACTTGGATTTTATCTTCAGTAGAATAGGAAGCTGTGAAAAGGTTTTGGTCAGAAGACATGATCCAATTTGCATTCTTTTAAAAATCAATCCCTCTGGCTGCTGGTGGTGAGAGACCTGGAGTGGAGGATGTAGGGAGACTGCCCGGGAGGCCCCTGTGGAAGTCCAGGTGAGAAACAGCGGTGACACGAATGAGACTGTGGGGCCGGAGAGGGAGCAAAAGGAACCGATTTAAGGTGCATGCAGGAGGTAGGACAGATGGGACTTGGTGGCTGAGTGGACGTGGTAGCGACATGCGGGGAGGCGTCGAGACAGGTGCCCAGGTTTCTGTTGGAAGCAACTAGTAGATGGCGGTGCCCTTTCCTGTGGTTGAACATCCTGGAAGAAAGCCACAAAAAATAATCAAAGCAAAAGACAAATGACAAACTATATGTGCCGACAAGAAAGAACCCTACCGAGAAATGAGGAAGGGACAGCGAACACGCAGTTCCCAAAAGAAGACGTGCAATGGCCAAGAAACACAGAGCAAGGTGTTTAACTGATATGCAAGAAATGAAGATTAAAATACCGAGGCTCCACTTACCCAGCACATCGACAGAGATTTAAGAAAGCGTGCTGATGCCTAAGCATTATGATGCGAGCAAGAGAAATTGGCATCTTATATACAGCTGGTAGAAATTAAGAGTGATACAGTCTTTCGTGGGGGGCAGTGATAAATTTTTTTAAATGTTAAGCAGCATAGTCTAAGTATATAATCAAACAACTATACAAGAAATTTGTACAAAAATATTAGAGTAGTCACACTAGTGAAAAATTAGAAACAACTATATGTCCATCAGTAGGGGATTAATTGTATATCTTCATAACCATTTAAAAGGATGCTATTTTACCAAGTTAAAAAAGAGATTACAATTAGTGTGTATAGTATGCTCCTACCTTGTAAACTATCTGAATGTGTATTAGGTGAACGTCTGTGCATGTGAGTATTCACACGAAAAGGTTTAGAGGGAAATATATCTAAAATCATATCGCTAGTGGTGGGTGAGTTTTTTATTGTGTTTAGTAAATAGTTACAATCTGGGTAAATAGAAATAATAATACTATTAAAAAGAGAAGACGATATATGACTGCAATATAATAGAGACTATATAGTATTGCTGTAAGGGAGGCTGGGAGAGGCAGTGGCTAATTCTGACTCAGGCTGGTGGGAGAGGCTGCATGGAGGAGGTGTCATTGGATTGGGAAGGAATAATCAAGGTTCTGTGTGTTTTCCTGTTTCTGCACGAGCTCATATTCAGTGCGGAAATGGGAGACTCTACAGAAAGCAAACCCAGGCCACTTGCACAGGCCTTTCAGCCTGTTTGCTCTCTGGTCATAAAAAATTCATGCCAATTAATTTTAAACCAGATGACAGGAAATGGAGGCTTAGAGCTCTAGAAACACACTTGACAACAACTTCGATCAGTGTCCAATACAGTCACTTTGCCACTTTCTTCCATGTCCCCTGACTCGATTGGGACTTTATGTTCATTGGCAGTGGCAGTGGCAGTGGCATGCCTGGGTATTATGTTATCAGCCTTTTCTATTTCATCAGTTTTAATTTTGAATCTTTGAATAAAGAATCACTTTCACTTTACAATTTCTAAACTTGGTTTCAGAAATTATGCAGCGTCTTACCAAAGTGCCCTTTTGGGAACGTAAATAGATATCGGTCACCATCTAGTTAGTCACTATGGAAAAGCTGTGGACGACGTAACAGAACAGGATGACCCTGCCTGGATTTAGAAACAGCTTGATTGGTGGCCAGATGCCATGGCATTGCAGATTTGGGGTCTGACGGGGGAGGGGGAACTGAATGCACCTAGGCAGCGAGCAGGGCCCTGTCTGGGCCCTTTAGTTACTTGCTGCGTGAACTCAGGCAATTTTCTTGACACAGACTAAGCATTAGGTGTATTGCGGTTTCAGCTGAAATGTGACAGACTGAGGTTCTGAGGTCACAGTGCAGGGAGGGACCTCAGACCAGCCTTCCCAAAGCATGGCAGGGGTGCCGCAGGGAGCTGACCTAGTGAGTGGAGGAGCAATTTAAATTTCCAAACTTATTTATGTTAATGAGAATTAGAAGAATATATCTAAACAGCACCTCACACCTATGTCTTCTTAGATATTTTCACAAAGAATGGTTTTGATGACAAATCCCTTTACACTGTTAGCAACCTTTTTGCAACTATAGAACCCATCTTAGTTGCAAGGTTGCCTTTCACTGGGCCGTAGAGAGAAGGGGCAGAAATAAGGAGCCGCGGGCACCAGATGCCTGCAGCAGCCTCAGGATGGCCGAGCCTCGCTGCTGCAGTTCTCTCACCTGTAAAATCTCCTGGGGTGGTACTGGGATTGTGAGATAACAACCACAGATATGATGGGCTCAGTAGCTGTCATATAGTAGGGACTCGAATATTTGAGTTTCCCTTCCTTTTCCTCAGCCTCACCTTTGTAAGCTAGAAGGGCATTTGCGATCAGTCGGCCCAGTTGCGAGCCGAGGGGAAGAGCAGTCCGAGGGCTCCTGCTGCTCACTCCGCTGGGCTCAGGTGTGGACAATGCCCTCCAGAGACCTGGCTGCACACCTGAGGGGGGGGTCACTGGGGAAACTGACGAAAGGGATGAGAAAGAAAATGAGTTATTAACTAGGGCAACCGTCTGGTCTAAAGCTGGTGGTGAGAGAAGGGGACTCATGACAGGCATGGTACTTTTCAATACAGTCTGTCTTCATAACCCCTGCCCTGAAGAAGGGTAGACTCTGTGTATAGAAGAAAAGAAAGTTGGGAAAACACCCTAAAATATTAGAAGTGACTATGTCGAAGTAGTGGCACTTTTCTTTCCTGGTATTCTTAATGGTCTTTTATATTTTTGACATCGATGGAAAATAAAAATAAGTGCTCCAATGATTGGAAGGCTGACTTTTCTGTACCGAGAATCTGGCACCATCAGCATCTGGCTTGTCACATAGCTATTAATTACCACATTTCATTTTTTATTATCACACTTCATTTTTAAAATAGTTCCCTCACAACCCCGACCATAGCGGTTTCCTCAGTTACGTGGGATCATAAGCAGTTGGTAACCAATACGAGGTATAAAACCTGTGATGCATTTTAGTCTAGAGATCGCAAGGGATTAATTGTGGTTGTCTTCTTGTTTTGCAGATGGGAAAACTGAGACTCAGAGAGGGCTAGCGATCTCTCGGATGCTTGGTCAGTAGGTGAGTAATGATGCTGAAAGTGAGCCTAAAACAGGGTATGCTTCTCGTTGCCACGATCTAACCTCTGCCAGACCCATTGTTTCAGTCTTGTGACTTTCTGTTTTGTGCAGCTCAAGTCAGGAAATAAGATGAGCTGGTGTGAGGCATTGAGGTATTATTTGCACTTGGGGTTTCAGTTTGTTCCCACTGTCGACTTGGAATGTTTGACAGGCGGATTTGTGAAGGACTCTTTGAAGGCAGATTGGTTGCCTGGCACACACTGGGTCTTTCCCTGGGAATGGTAGGGCTCATTGACGCCTGGCCCCACACTGCAGCTGGTGTGACACTCATTGTCCCTCCAATAGACCCAGCTGCTTGGTGCACCTAGAACAGAGAGCTCTGGACTAGTGGGCCTTGGGACCTGGGCTCAAGTCCCACAGTGACCTGCTCTGTGACGTTAGGTAAGCCACTAAACTCACGGAGTCACTCATTCTGCATTCATTCTTTCATACTGCTTTTCCCAGAATACCTGGTGCCTGCCTCTGTGTCGGGCGCTGGGGATAACAGCATAAATACAGCATAGGCTTTGCCCTTGAGGCACTCACAGCCCCATTTATGAGCTCCTCTGCTTCCTCATTATTGTCTCATTATGAGAACTTCTAACATCTGCTTTGGGGTTTATAGTTTGCAGGGTACTTTTGGTCGTCCCTATAACTCTGTAAGATGGAAAGAAGCTGTTATTGCCATTTTGCAGAGGAGAAACTATGGCTCAGAGAGTTGGCCAAGGCCATTCAATGAGTAAGGGTCAGAGCTGGGCTTGCCACCCAGATTCACCAACTCCAAAACATGTTTCTAATAGCAGCAGACTGTTCCACCTGCTGGTTTGTGCATTTGAATGGTCATTGTCCTACCCTACCTCTTAGTGGTGAATGTGATGTTGGGGAGATCAGCACCAGGATAGAGCCCACACTGGTGGAGGGATACTTTCTTGCATCTGGCTGATTGTTCCAGAAAGCAATGCCTTCTCTGCCAGAGAGTGAAAACCATGGCCTCTGGGTAAGCTGCTAACTAGAGGGAAACCTGCCCCAGGCCCAGGGCTGCCTCCACCAGGTAGCTGGGATTTATCACTTCAGAGAGAATCCGCCATGGGCCGTGAGACACAGCCCCCGTCCTGTGCAGCGGCCCTGGCGTAAGACCGCCGCTTTCACCAGAGCTTGATGATCCTGGACTGTAAAGCTAGAACAGTAGCTTCTGCCTTTGCTGAGTTGTCTCGCCTCGGGCAAGACACGGGGGATGTTTCGGATTAGAGGCTATGCTGTTTGTTTATGTGGATGACAACTCCTTGAGGATGAAGCTCTCGGGTTCTCTGGAAGTCTGGAATTTGAAAGAGTGCATGAATAACTTTCGGGGCCAGACCTGGTTTTCCTGTTTTGCAGTCCGTGTGTGTGTTGTGTATTGTGGCCGTCCTTCATGTAGATGCACCCACAACGCGTGTGATACACGGGATGTGCGCAAGTTGTCGACAGTGCGTGTGAACGTGCGGGGTACGTACGGGCTTGTGGAAAGTGTGTGTGTGCGCATGCGTATGTGTGTTTTTTAATCCCTAGGAGGTAATTCTATGAAAGAGAAGAAAACACTTACGAGTGTAATTTTTCAACAGGACCTAGAAATGGGCTTTTAATAAGCCCCATTAAACTCCTTGATTACAAGGGGAGGCCGATCATTCTTTCATCCTGGCTCGGATCACACAGCTCTCCCCTGCCCTCTTCTCTGGGGTCAGATAAACATGCCTGCTGTTCATACTCATCTCTCCAAAGCCCCTTCCCCGTCCCTGGCCTCCATAGCCCCCACTCCCACCCCAGTGCCTTTCTGATCTGTCTGCTTGGACCTCGGCACAGACAGTGGTGGTGTCAGGGCTGACAGATGATAACTGCAGGTGCGCCTGGAACCGTGTCTCGTTGTCCCAGCAGGAAACTTTAGGGTCTTTGTTTAGGAGGTGCTCTGAGCTGGGAGATCAGGGGCTCTTTCCTTTCCCTGAGGGTCACTTACTGCGACAGACACTTGGCAGAACTGTGTGTGTGCAAACCCTCTCCTTTAGGGGTCGGATTTCCCCTTGTCTGACATGGGAGGAGGTGAGGCTCTGCTGTTGAAAGGCAAGCTTCGCCCTAGACTGCAAGCATCTGCCAGGTCTCCTGAGGTGAGCAGGTTCCCAGAATGATTATCTTTCCCAAGCCAAGTGCCAGGTGCTCTGTGACAGGAAGCGAGGCAGGCTTAGCAACAGGCTTATCAGGCTGTGCTACAAGAATGCTCATTCGTGTAAACAGGTCTGGTTTGTGCAATTTTCTTCCTCTCTGTGCACCGGCTCAGTTCTGGGGCTGGTGTGTTCTGGTTTGCACAGCTCTTTCCCAGAGGTAATGCACTCTCTGAGCTGTGGGGTTCTGTCTGCACCGTCCTTGCTCATCCCTGCAGCAGCCAGCACGGGGCTCAGTGTGCAGGAGGGGCGGCCAGTGTTTGTGCTCTATGTGTTTAGTAGAAGCTGCTGGCTCCAGGCAGCGGATTGCCCCCCTGGGGTACTCAGGCTTTAGATAACGTAACAGGCCTGCATTCGAGTCTTGGCATGGCTTCTTACTGAAATACCCTACCCAGCTTCTCTGTGCAGGCTGCACAGAGACTGTCGAAGGTGCCTCCTGCATAAGGCCGCCTGGTCAAGCGTGAGTGGGGGCCAAAAACCAGCCTGCGTTCCACTTGCCAAGCCACCTGTCCCTGAGGGGCTGTGTCTGCCCAGAGAAAAGGGCATCTTTTTCAAATTTACACAAAGGCCATAAAGGGGCTGGTGGTGGCCCTTACTCTTCCAGCCTCAGTTTCTTTATCTTTTTGATTGTAGAGAGGATTCATGATAATCCTTAAGGTACACCTGACGCATAGTAAGAGAGTGATAAATACAGCTGTCATTAGTAGTTGTAATTTAGTAGTAGTAGTAATGATGTCAGTGATGATAATGCCTTAATTTTGTAGTACTTTATATTTCTCAAGGTTCTTTTACTTTTTATTATTTTTTTAATCCTGCATTAAAGGCAGAACTAGGATTACTCTCCCAATAGGACAGATAAGAAATTGTGGCAGAGAAAAACAGGATGTGACAAGCCTACTGTCAGCCCCTACAGGCCTGGCCTGGAGCCAGCACGAGCCATCCTGGCCATGACATGGGGTAGGAGATGCCTGGGAGAGCCCAGAGCAGTCAGCTGCTCCTGGAGCATGGGCCTCCTTCTGTCTCCACTCCCCTAGCCCCACCGTCCACCTTGGTCCTGGAGGACCTCTCTTATTTGGAACATTCTACCTGGTTCTTGGCAGAAACTCCAGTGGAGCAGACAGCCTCTGGCCCCTGTGGCTGCAGTCATTGCTCAGAACAGGCTCCAAACCAGATAAGCCACTAAGCATCACAGTCCTGCCACACAGCCCAGGTGGACATGTGGCCTGGGCCTTCAAACTCACCCAGACAGACTGTCTAGGGGTGGGGGACGATAGCCGCCCAGCATTAGTCTTCCAGATATCCTTAGTCACTGCTGTAAGTGCTTATTCCACCCTGCTAATCAATAGACATTTACTGAGCGCCTACTATGTGCAAGGCACTCTGGTGATGTCTTACATATATTTCTCACTTTTGTATCTGCTTTCAAGATGAGATAACTAAGTTTCAAAGAAGTTAATTCACATACCCAAGATTACATAATTATTCAGTGGTAATGCTGAGAGTTGAACCCAGGTATTTAGACTAGAAAGTTTATGTACATGACATAAAAAGTGGGTAGCACACAAGGGCTAGCAAAAAATGGTTGTCACCTATAAGTGATAGCTTTTTTAAAAAGTGATTATTAATAAAGTACTTATAATATTGCATCCTAACTGTTGGTTCTTCTGTGGTCTTCTCCCGTTGGACTGTGAGGTTCTTGAGGGCAGAAACTAGGAGTTCCAGCCCCTAGTAGGGTGGAAGGTTTATAGCAATGGATTGATAAATGATTGGCTAATAATATTAATAATGGCTAAATCATTGACTGTGTGCTGGGCATACTGCTAAATGCCTTATGTATGTTGTTTTGTTTATCCCTAAAGCCACTTGTAAGATAGACACTCTTATAACCATTTTACACTAAAGAAAAGGGCCTGGAGAGTTTTGAGTGACCCTCCCAGGTTACACAGCTGGTAAGTAGCGGAGCTGGGAATGGGACCCAGTCTGACTGACATGGGAGCTTCGCGCTCAGCGTAATGTCCTGTCTCACCCAGATGAGGTGGCCTCCCGCAGGTGTCCCTGCATACCTCATAGCCACGGCTCCTTCAGGGAATTCTTGTGACGCTGTCACTCACATCCAGGGCTAACGCAAGGCCCTGTGAGGTTTCCGTCTAGAAGGGGTGGAACTGGTGAAGGCCGGGAGGCCATAGTCATGTACGAACGACAGAATGAAGAGCCACTAATAAAGTTAGCAAGAAAAGGGTGCCTTTCTTGGGGAGTAGACCCAGTCTGTAAGACATAAGTGGGGGCAGAATCAGCATGAACAGGTACAATCTTTTGTGTTCCACGGAGAACAGTGTGGAAGTGTTTCAGTGGCATTTTCTGGGGCTATTTCTTGGGTGTGGCAAGTCCACTATGGCGGACTCATTGGTGGCTGAGGTGAGGAGAAAGGGACAGGTCTTGGTGCATTGCTCTCAAGGGAGGGCCTTCCCTTCTAGGACCTTCCCCCAAGACCTCACGGACCAATGACTTGTTTCGTCATGTGGAGCTTCATCTTATGCAAGCTGAAGAAATGGCACTCCAGCTTCATTGCCGCAAGATAATTGACCCCTTGTGACTTTGTCCAGGAGGCAGCAGGAGCATGTGTTTTTAGTGAAAGTCAAGCAGCAGGGAGGCACATTTGAGCCTGGGAGAGAGAGGGGCTTTGGGGTGGCTCTGGGGGCTGTCCAGGCAGGACTAGTATTCTGACTCCTGAGTCCTGCTGGGGCCAGGGCTCACTTTGCATGAATTCGGGCTGTGATCTGAGTCCTGGGAATGCAGTGAGAGCCACTGATGCCCTCATCTATAAATGCTAGAACAGGAACAACTGCTTTGAGAGACCACAAATGAACACTCCTTGGCAAAGGGAAAGGTAAGAATGACAATATGGTGACCTATCAATTAGAGCCTTTGCAGACTTCTCTTTGGGTGGAATCAGGGCTTTGCCCTGTGCACTGAAGGGGCGACAATACTGGGCCCTGAAGCTGGACATTGAAGGCACTTCCTCTTTACGCCACAGCAACAGTTTTTAAACTATGCTCTGCAGAGCCCTGGGGGTCTGGTGGAATCCTCTCTGGGACTTCCAGGGAAGACAGGCAGACGATTTTCTATTGATTTCTCAGCCCCACCCTACAGATCCTCTTCTCCCGGTGTGCACATTGGACTTCTTTGTTGCCAGGGCGGATGTTCAGCTGGGACCTACCCCCACGGCCGTGATGTTTGCTTGTAGCTAATATCCATTCTGATTGGTGGCGTGTCTGTTCTGATTGGTCGCTGCCTGTGCTGTATCAGTTATTATATATTTTTAATTTCCCTCCTGCTCACAAACCTTCCTTTGTGCGGAGCCAGAAAACGCTGTCCCATGACAGCTGCATCCTAACGCAGGCATGTCATGCTAGCAACCAACCCCCGAGCCACTGCACAGAGCCAAAACAGTTCTGTTGTCTTCAAGAAGTGCTTGCTGTGTTTGCCCGTCCATCCTCAGGCCAGAGTCACCCAAATGTAACCAGTCCACATGGCTATGTGGGACTTGGCAGTTTGTCCCTCTGTACCTCCCCACCCCCACCGCTGAAACAGAAGCCGGTTTTGCTGTGGCGGCAGACCTGGAAGCTAGAGTTTGTCTCTTGTCTCCCAGCCCCCTGGCACGTCTCTTTAGCAGGCAGGTACACACTTTATTGCCTGCCCGCGGATGGGCCTCCCAGATTCACTCAGCTGTGCCTTTACGATCAAATGGCGCTCTCAAATGAGCAGGATCTGCCAGCTTTTCTGGCAGAATTTCTTATGAGCATTTGTTCTTTCCTTCCCCCTTTTCTTTTTAAAAAACAAAAAAGGTAAAAATAATGGCAGAAGTGTGTCATACAAAGGAAACCACGTGCACTTGGGACCCAGGTAGGCCAGGATTTATATCCAGGCTCTGCTCCTTATTAAGCTGTTTGACCTTAAGGAGATGGCTCAATCTCCTGGCCTTAGTTTCTTCATCTTTAAAATGGGAATGATGACCAAAATAGCAACAAACATTTATCGTATGCCTTGCAGAGTGCTAAGCATCTACACGACAATCCCTGCTGAGGTAGCTAACATTATTCTCTCCTCATCTTACAGATGAGAAAATTGAGGCACATAATGATCAAGTGACTTTTCCAAGGTCACACAAGCTAAATGGCAGAGCCAAGACTCCAACTCCAGTGGTCTGGCTGTGGAGCCCACACGCCACACCTCTGCACTCTCCAGCTCTGTCTCAGGGCTGTGTAAGGACTGAGTAATTCTGGAGGAATGAGCCTGCGTCAGTGGCTGGAGCTGAGTGTGCTCTCCCTACAGGGTAATTCTCTTCTCCTCTTGGTCTATGTCTAAGAGAAACAGGAAAACAGCTCCTTCCGTTCACTGAGTACCTATTATGTGCTTGGCATTCGTTATCTCATTTAAATGTCACAGCTTTCGCATGTTCGTATTTTCCCAGTGGTAGAAATGAGGAGACCACAGAATAAGCAGCCTTCCGAGCAGGGAGCTCCGCATCAGTGAGATGGTCCGGACAGGGACAAGCCCGTCCCTTGTCTCGGCTGTAGCGGGGATGCTGGCACTGGATTGTCAGATCATCTCCTGGGTTCCAGGATGCTTTTTTCTGCTTGGTCAAGAATCTGAATGCTACCAAGATCCCGGGGTCCTGCAACAGAACAAAAGGGAGAATGAGGGGGAGTCCCCTGAGCCAACTCCAGTGTTCTTTAGAAATCACGCACTGGCCTTGGAGAGAGCCCAGAGGCAGCTAAGCGTCTCTGCCTGTGGCTGGAATCTGTATGGCTGGGAGTCAAGAAACCCAGACTCTGGTCTAGTTCTGCAATGAGTTCGCTGTGTGAGCTGGGAAATCGTTTAGCCTCTCTGTACCTTTTGTTCAAAAGAAGGAATAATAACCTTAAAGACTGCGGTCTTTAAAATAATACAAACAAGTTGAAAGCATCATGCCAGTAAGGGTAATTAGCAAATATTGTTCCTCCTCCTGCTGACACCTTTGATCTATAATCATTCCACAAAGTGAGTCATGGATGAAGGTCATGTCTTCCAGGTTGAGAGGCTGGAGGAGGAGTGACTGAGAAAGAGAGGAACAGACCAAGCCGTCATCTATAGGTGAGGGAGCGTCTAGGCCTAAAGGAGAAGAAGGAATGGAGAACTTATCTTTGAGTTTCCTTGAAAAAGAGAAAGCCAATGGATTACAAGTTGTTCTCTTTGGCTGACGTTGAGCAGTCTTTGTTGAGGCGTAAGTAAACACAGATGCAAGCTATTAGCTAGCAGAGAGAGGCATAGCTTGTGCAGGAATGGCAAATACATGATGCATTAGGCCGAGTTCCCCGGGACCAGACTCTAGGACAGAGAATTCCATGCAGAAAGTTTACTGGGGCACGCTCTCAGGATCCACACCTGTAAGGCAGTGAGGGGAGCAGGCTTGGATGAGGGAGGAATCGAGCTGCAGTGCAGACACTCAAAGGCTTCAGCTCACTCCACGGGGAACTCCTGAGCTGGGATGGCCTTCAGATGCCTCCCATGGAGTCAAGGGGAGTTGGCCTTACTGCCCCCTGCGGTGACAGCGGTAGAACTGTGGTCTGCCCACAGGTGACAGCTCTCTTGGGCTAAGGGCCATTCCTGGAGAGGGGCTCCACTGACAGCTGTCAGCAGCTGACAGCAACAGCGCCTGCCCCTGGGGGATGAGCGAGTGCCTTGGCTGTGGAGCTGCATCTGGGCGGCACATCAGTGTCCCCCACGCACGGCCTGTGGGCTGCCATTCTTTCCTCCACTCCCCTGCAGACGCTGCCAACTGAAACAGCTCTCTCTTCCACTGCGTTCAGGTGAGGCCTCAGGATTTTTCCAAATACAATACGGCAGATAAACGTTAGCCGTCAGCTGGAATTTGCTCATCAGAAGGAACCTGTTTGCTACGTCTGCCCTCTACATCTGTAGGAGACGTGTACTGACGCAGTAATAGTAAGTCTTCACTGTTAGGATTGTTCTTCCAAGATCAAACAGTTGGCAAACCTTAAAGATGATTCTCCATATGTCTACTGGAAAATGCAATTTTCTTATATTTTACAGTTTGTATGTCCTGACTACATTTCACTGGAGTCCTGACTTGCTTTCCCCTTACCCTACTAAATGCCGTTTTCCCCACCATTCAGTTCCCTTTCCTCTCTTTCACCACACTGTCTCTTGTCATCTCGCCCATTCTTATTTCAACCAGCAGCCTGCCTGAGACATCCCTGCCTCAGCCCAGCTTCAGGCTACCAGTCAGTCGCCTGCTAACCCTGTCCATCTGATTAGCTTCTCGAGCCTTCCTACCAACACAAATTGCATCCGTCTTAACTGATAAAGAAACCGAAGCCGAGAGAGGTTAAGATGCTTTCTGAAGATGAGACGTCTTGCAAGAGAGAAATCTGGTCTGTGGGCTCCCAAGTCTGTGTTCTTTGAGTATTTGTTGGGGTGACCTCTCGATGACTCTGGGGTCTCCTTACTGAGTCTGAGAATTCTGCAGCCCACAGGTCACTGTGAATCACTGCAGAGTGATGGGAGCTACCCGACCCTGGTGGGTGAGGTGTGGTCCCTCTGCTTTTCCTGAACGGGATAGTTACAGAGTGCTGGGCACAGCCTGGCTTTGGGTCCTGCAAACCATTCTTTTTATTTAAGTCCAGAGATGTTCCAATGGTAAGAAGCCTCTGGGATCACAAACTCACTGTCAGGGTCAACTGGTTGGGGCTGACACTGAAGCCAAGCAGTGCCCTGGTCGTGGCTCTTGAATGAGACCGTGGTCATTCCAGCTGGCCAGCTGCTGAAAGCCTGGCAGTGTCACTGCAGGAGCCTCCTGGGTCTCTGTGCTAAATACCTGTGCTCTGAGCCACCATCCTCTTCCTTCAAGGAAGATGTATTTGGCAAAGAGAGACCTTTTGATTTTAGCTGGGGACCAGTTCTATCAAAATCAAAGACCAAGTAGGATGTTGCCAGTGAGGTCCCATTGAAGCCCCTGTTCTGGGCCAGATATTAAGCTAAGCCCTTGGGGATACAAACATAAAATCAGTGTCCCACCCCCTCACCCTTGAGATTCGGGCTAGCGGTGTGTGTGTCTGTGTATGTGTATGTGTTTATAGAAGACATGGGCTTCAAAGCTTCTGAAGCTATATGACTCCCGAGCTCTTATGGTCACTTTGTTGATTCTGCCCTCTGCCCTTGAAGCCATGACTTCTCTGTATAGGATAGAATTTAGCGTCCTCGTGATGAGTGAAAAGTGGGGCTGATGTCAGTCCTCGCTCTCTTCTCTGCTATAGATTTTCTGTGTGACCTTGGTCAGGTCACTTGACCTCTCTGGTCCTCGGTGTTACCTCAGTGTCAATAGGAAATGGCCATCGTG
>RJWJ010011228.1:0-44917 GCA_004363605.1 Indri indri
ATCAATTGATGCATGGATAAAGAAAATATACATATACACACCATGGAGTACTACTCAGTCATACAAAGAAATGACATAACGTCTACAGCAACCTGGATGGAACCGGAGAACATTATCTTAAGTGAAGTATCTCAAGAATGGAAAAACAAACACATGTTCTCACTAATAGGTGGGAACTAAGTGATGGGTATAGATAGGCACAAAGAGGTGATAAAGACCTTGGAAACCAAGAAGAGTGGGAGGGGGATGAGAGATAAAAACTTATATGGTACAGTGAACACCATTGTGGTGACAGGCACACTAAAAGCCATGACTTCAGCATCACACAATTTACCCATGTAACAAAAACATTTGTACTCCCCTAATATTTTGAAATTAAAAAAAATTATCTTATGCTCTGGGAAGGTAGGTATGTATCAAAAAATGACACATTATAATTTGGTAAAGAAAACAAAACTTATTTTTGTAGCATATTAGATCAGTATTACAATTTTATTGTTATCTTACAGCCTAGTGCTTTGTTAACATTGGATCAGATTTTGATAGAGAGTAAACTTGTCTGGCCATGACTTTAGTTTTACTAGCAGAAATTTGACTGCTTTGAGTCATCAATCTACAACATGATATCCTGCAACTTTGTTCTTCCCAAATTTTTCTACTATAATACATTTTAATAGCAGAGGAAACTTTTTTACTCCCCAAAGATCCTGGAAGAAATGCCAAAAGCCTCCAAATTTTTAGAAGTCTTGTGTGTTGTCTTAAAAATTCATGTACATTTGGCATTCTAACCTACAATGTGACTTTTGTTTTCCTATAACACAATTATGTTTTAAGCTATTTTTTAATTTAATTAGTTAACATGCTCCCCCAATTCTTTTTTCTTTTCAAAATCAGCTTTGCAGAAATCATGCCACATATATCCTGTGGCCTTTTCTGGCTGCAAAGTATGTACGTAATAAAAAGAACACATGCTTTGGGTTAAATCTTAGCTCTGCCGACTACCTGTCCTAAGAAGGTGGGCAAGTTACTTAATTAATCTAATTAAGACTTCATTTACTCTTTTGTATAACGGAGGTGACAATGTCTAGGTGTGTAGTCTTTTATGTTAACAAGTACAGCAATACTCGGCAAAGTAGGCACATTTGCTGAATGTGTATACTTTACAATATAATGAACATGTACATTTCACCTTTGCAGTTAGGACTTGATAATGCATTTTTTTAAGAGACAGGGTACCCAGGCTAGAATACAGTGGCGTGATCAAAGCTCACTGTAATCTCAAACTCCTGGGCTCAAGCGATTCTTCTGCCTCAGCCTCCCAAATAGCTGGGACTACAGGTGCACCACTGTGCCTGGCTAATTTTTATATTTTTTTGTACAAATAGGGACTTGCTACATTGCTCAGGCTGGTCCCGAACTGCTGGCCTCAAGCAATCCTCCTTCTTTGGCTTCCCAAAGTGCTGGGATTACAGCCATAAGCCACCACACCTGACCTATAATGCATTTTAACTGTCAATTTACTATTCTACCAGCTTCCACTTTATTTAACAATTGAATTAATACCTGTACTTGTGCTTTCCTTAGCTGCTGGCTGGTAATTTGAGCTTTTCGTTGCATCATATTTTCAATTCGTTGGTTGACTTGCTTTTCCTTCTTAAGCTCATTTTCATAAAATCTAGACCCCTGCGGAGGAAAACAAAACAAAGGATAAGAAAAACGTCTAAAGGAAAGCATCATTGTAGTATGACCTGGTAGTTAACAGTATAGACTCTGGTATGAGAATGACTGAATTTAAAACTTAGCTCTACTACTTACTAGCTGGGCAACCCTAAAATTATTTAATCATCTCTGTGTCTCAGTTTCCTTATCTATAAAATGAATTTATTAAAAGTTACCTAAATCATAGGATTGTTGTAAGCCAGTACTGAGCACAGTACAAACTCTCTGAGATGAGTGCACATCTTGAAGGCCTTAGTCGGTTGGGTTATCAGTTATCTTTTTCACCAAAAATTATTCCTTAAATCATTAAAGAAAATGTAGAAAATACTTTTAAAAAATTGTCCATCATTTCATCACTGAACATAGTGTCTATCCATTTGTCAGGCTGATAGACAATCAGGTTATTTCTACTTTTTGGCAATTATGAAAAATGCTGTCATAAACATTCGTATATAAGTTTTTGTGAGACATACATTGCCATTCCTCTTGGGTATGAACCTGGGAGTAGAATTTCTGTGTCATATGGTAACTCCATGTTTAACTTTTTGAGGAAATGCCAGACTGTTTTCCAAAGTGGCCGAACCAGTTTACAATGCCACCAGCAATATATGAGGGTTCCAATTTCTCCGCATCCTTGCTAACATCTGTTATTGGCTGTCTTATTTATAACAGCTATTCTAGGCAATAATAGTGGGAATGGCATCTCATTGTGGTTTTTCATTTGCATTTCCCTATTGAGCATATTTTCATACGTCTATGAACCATTTGTGTGTGTGCATATATATATATATTTTATTTTTATTTATTTATTTTTTTGAGACAGGGTCTCGCTCTGTTGCCCAGGCTAGAGTGCAGTGCAGTCCCAGCCTCCCAAGCAAGTGGGACTACAGGCATGCGCCACCATGCCCAGCTAATTTTTTTGGTTTTTGTAGAGACTGGGTCTCCATTTTGTTCAGGCTGGTCTTGAACTCCTGGCCTCAAGCAATCCTCCAGCCTCAGCCTCCCAAAGTGCTAGGATTACAGGCATCAGCCACCATGCCTGAACAACCACTTGTATATCTTCTTTACTGACATGTCTAATTCATCTCTTTGCCCACTTTTTGATTAGTTTGGTTGTCTTATTACTGAGTTGTAAGAATTCCTCATATATTCAGAATGTAAGTCTTTTATGAGATATGTGTTCTGCAAATATTTTACCCAAATATGTTGCTTATCTTTTTATTTTTTAATGGTGTCTTTTCAAGTACAAACATTTTTAATTTTGATGAGGTCCAATTTATCTTTTTTGTTCATTGACTATGCTTTTTGTATCATATCTAAGAAATTTTTGCCTAACTGAATGTCTCAAAGATTTTCTTATATTTTCTTCTAAAAGTTTTACTGTTTTAGCTCTTTAAATCCACTTTGAGTTCATTTTTGTGTATGGTATAAGGCAAGGGTCTAAGTTCACTTTCTTTTAAGAGATGGGGTCTCACTATGTTGCCTAGGCTTGAACTACTGGGTTCAAGCCTCCTGAATAGCTGGAATAGCTGGCACTATAGGTGCATGTCACTGTACCTGGCTTAAGTTCACCGTTTTTACATGTGGATATCCAGTTGTCCCAGCACTATTTATTGAACAGACTGTCCTTTAGCCTTAGTATATGTGACAAAAATCAATAGACTGTAAATATAAAGATTTCTGGACTGTCGTGTCAGTTCTGCTCCATTGTTCTATCTGTCTATCCTTAGGGCAGTACCACACTGTCCTGATAACTATAACTTTATAGTACATTTTTAAATTGAAAAATCAAAGACCTCGAAGTTTTTTCCTTTCAAAATTGTTTTGGCTATTTTAGGTGTTTTGCATTTCCATATAAATTTTAGGATCTGCTTGTCAATTTCTGCAAAAAAAAAAAGCTACTGGAATTTTGATGGGTGATTATATTAATTGTATAGATCAATTGGAGAAGAACTGCCATTTTAACAATATTGAATCTTCTCCTACTTGAACATAGATTGTCTTATTTATTTAGATCTTTAATTTCTCTCAGCAAATTTAAAGTTTTCAGAGTACAAGTCTTGCACTTCTTTTGAAATTCCTTAGGATTATATATATATAAGGATCATGATATCTGTGAACAGAGATAGTTTTAGCTCTTCCTTTCTAATCTCGGTGCCTTTTATTTATTTTTATTGCCTGACTCCACTGGCTAGAACTGTCAGGACTATGTTGAACAGAAGAGATGAGAGTGGACATCCTTGCTTTGTTTCTAATTTTATAGGAAATGTGTTCAGTCTTCCATCATAATGTTACAGCAGAGATGACCGGGAATAGACTGACACGCACACAGAAATATTGGCAAAAACAGGTTTTTACGCCAGCGGGCTCAGATGGGGATTTTTCCCTCCAAATTCTGAGCACCAGACAAAGAGCACTGCAGTCTTTTATATACTCTGCTTAAGGCGGAGGGGCACGGTTACAACAGGGTTAACTTTAGTGAGGCAGAGTCCTAAATTACTTTACAACCTGGTACACTAATTGCTACAGGTGATTTATGAGGGGAAAGGTCGCAGGGGAGGAGGGGCCTCAGGTAAGGAATGCAAAGGACAAAGCCTGGTAGTGGAATTTTCCACTTTAGTGGAATTTTCCAATTTTCCACTTCAATAAAGTATCATGTTCACTGTAGGTTTTTTTATAGATGCTGTTTACTAGGCTGAGGAAGTTCCCTTTTATTTCAAGTTTGTTAAGAGTTTTTTAACATGAATGGTGGTTAGATTTTTGTTAAATATGCTTTTTCTGCATTTACTGAGATGATCATGTGGGTTTTGCCCTTTATTTTACTAATATGGTATATTACATTAATTGATTTTTGGATCCTAAACCAACCTTGCTTTCCTAAGATAAATCTCACTTGGTTACAATACATAATCTTTTTTATATATTGTTGGATTCATTTCTCTAATATTTTGTTGAGGAATTTGCATTTATAATGATGCATAACCTTGTGTTTGTCTGGCTTTGGTATCAGGTGATACTTGGCCTTACAGAATGAGTTGGGCAGTGTTCTATCCTTCTCTATTTTCTGAAAGAGCTCATGGAGTATTGGTATTATTTCTTCAAATGTCTGATAAAATTCACCAGAGACACTATCTTGTCCTTGTCTTTTTTTTTTTTTTTTGGTGTTAAGACTTTTAATTACTAGTTTATTTTCTCTCCTTGCTATAGTTCTGTTTAGATTTTCTATATCTTCTTGAGTCAGTTTTGGAAAATTGTGAATTTCTAAAATTTTGTCCAATTTATTGAGATTTATTTTAAAATACTCTACTCCTCTCCTCCAAAAATTAGTAGGGGAGGGGTGGACTAGAGGAAACAATATTTGTAAAAATGTTAGTAATTGTTGATGCTGATATTGATGATGGATGATGATTACATGGGGATTTATTATTCTCTTTGCTTTTGTGTGTTTGAAATTTTCTGGTAAAAGTTTTAAAAGTTAAATTGTATTGCTATTGAATAGCAACAATTAGAAATTTTCATTTTAAAAAAGATACCATTTATGATAAACTCATCCCATATACTAGAGGAATATATATTCTTATATTTGTTTTATATATTAATCATGTGATTTATATCAATTACATGATATGTGTGTATGTTTTTATGATATAAATATCATAAAATTGATATGGAAGAGCAAAGGTTCAAGAATACTCAAGATACTTGTGAAAAAGAGCAAAGTACTACAAAAGATATTGTTCTAGCAGATGTCAAGACTTATTATAAAGTACTATAATGAAGAACATGTTGTATAGGTACAAGAATAGGCAAATAATTCAGTGGAACAGAAGAGAAAGCACTCCAGACCAGCAATAAAAGGATGGACTATATAATAAACGGCACTCAGACACAGAAAACAGAGACGGAGGATCAGATAGGAACATCTATTATAGGATAACTTATTTCTTAACCTACAAACTAGGTTCACAGATTTTGATCTTTTGCTTCTTCTTTTTTGACATTTTTACGATGAAAATTTCAAAATAGTCTCAAACATAGAAAAAATAGAGATTAATACAATGAACACACACATAAAACTATCATTAGGACTTAACAACTGTTAACATTTCACTATATTTGCTTCATTAAGTTTTTAAGTAAAATGTTTTAAAGTAAATTACAAATATTATGATATTTAGCTATTCCAGAGTATTTCAGTATGCATCTTTAAAAATAAGGCTGATTTCCTACATCATATTAACATTTCATAGCTAACAAAATTAACAATCATTCCTTAATATTACACAGTATTCTCTTCACATTCAAATTCCCCTAAATGTTCCAAATGTATTTTATTGCTAATTTGTTCAAACGGGTATTCAGTCATCATAGTCCATATGTCATATTTGCTTATTTCACCTCTTAATTCTTTTACTTTTATTCTTGCTTTTAAAATTCTATCTTATGTTTTACATACTTTCTCTCTCTCTTTCTCTCTCCTCACTCCTATTTGGCTAAACCATTTGAAAGTAAGTTGCTGTGGACATCAGCATGTATTTCCTAAGAAAAAGGATATTCTCTTAAATTATACACCCTCCTACACATATATGTCATAACATATAAATGAAACCAAAAAAGTGATAGGAAAAAAAAACTACTAAAGAAGCCATATATAATTGACTAATTCAAGTAAATAAAAAGAAGCAAACAAAAAATTTCTGCACAGAAGACTACCATAAGTAAAGTCAAAAGTTAAATAATTATACAATGGATAAATGTGCATAGGGTAGGAATAGAGGTAATAAAAAAATACAATGGTTTTTAAAGTATGAAAAAATGCACAGTCTCATTTTTGTAAGAGGAATGTAAATTAACGCTACACAATGTTATCTTGGATTGACAAATCCAAAAAATTAGTAATGCATTGTATTGGCATGGTTTCAATATGGTAACACATGCTCTCATACATTAGTGGTAGAAGCGTAAATTGATATAACCATTATGGAGGGTAATCTGGCAATTCATAAATATCACACATGCATATATTCCTTCATGCTATACGCATTTGGTGGAGCAATTCCACTTCTAGGAATCTCTCCATTAGTTATACTTGCATATATATAAAGTTATTAAGTACAAAGTTATTCACTGTAGTATTGTTTTTAAAAATAAAAGACTAGAAATGATTCATATGTCCATCAATAAAGATTTTGAGTGGTTCAATAAATTATATATATACACACAGAGGCATAAAAAGAATGAAGATCTCTAATTACTTACACAGAAAGACCTCCAAATTATATTAATTTAAAAATAAAAAAAATCCAAAGAACAAAACAATTATAGTATTCTCCTATTAGGGTAAAAAAAAAAAAGGGTAAACAAGAATATGTACATTATTTGGCTTTTACATGCATATTATATGCATGGGAAGCAGAAAGCTGGATGGCAAGAACAAAAGGATAGAAGGGAGATTACTCCTTACCCTTTTGTAGCTTAATATTATATTAATATGCTAAAATATTGAAATTTTAAATAAAAATGATATTTAAAACGATTTTTTTAAACAGAAAGTTAAAAGTTACTAAATTATAGATATTAAAAGAAACAAGAAACATACCTTTGTGGCTTCCATTATAATTTTGTTAATTTTCTCTTTATCTAATCCTTCCATTCCTGCTTTATTATCATTAAGTCCCATCCTAAGCAGAAGATCATCTTTGTGATTGTCATACTTCTCCTTTGTACTATCCATGGTATAAACTTGAACATAAAATGACTTTTTTTATTATCTGAAAAAGCATACAAAATAAACACTGGTTTTAAAAGCATCCATGGGTCGGGGGAACACAAAAGTTAAAATGAAACTATGTACATCTATTATGCATCAATAAAAATTATTTTTAAAAAAGTTAAAATGATATACAAATCAGCGGAACAAATTTAAAAATAATAGGCATTTTTAGCTACTTAAAAATCATTACTCAGATTTTAAAAATTAAATGTGGGTTTGAATTGCGTGGATCCATTTATACAGGGGTTTTCTTCCACCTCTGCCATCTCTGAGACAGCAACACCAACCCCTCCTCTTCCTCTTCCTCCTCCTCAACCTACTCAATGTGAAGACATGAGGATAAAGATCTTTATGATGATCAACTTCCACTTATTAAAGAGTAAATATATTTTCTCTTCCTTATGATTTTCTTAATAACATTTTCTTTTCTCTAATTTACTTTATTGTACGAATACAGTATATAATACACATAACATAAAAAATATGTGTTACTCGACTGTTTATGTGATCAGTGAGGCTTTCGGTCAACAGTAGGCTATTAGTCAAGTTTCTGGGAGTCAAAAGTTATATGTGGATTTTCTACTGTGCTGGGGGCCAGTGTCCCGAACCCCTGTGTCGTTCAAGGGTCATCTGTACTATTCCAAGATTACTATTCTCTTGGAGAAATAAAAGGAATTAACATTTCCTGCATGCTCCATGCCAGCTGCTATGCTTAGGGCTTTACCTATGAACCTGGTAACAGCCGTGAAAGATATTATTATACCCAAAATAAAAAGATAAGAAACCCAGGTCTCCTGACACAAATTTGCTAACAAGTGGCAACATGTGTGTTGAAACTCAGGTCTGAGTACAAAGCTCAGATTAATACACTGTAGAAAATAAATACAAAATCACACTTCCTCTACGACACTTTAAGTTCAATAGCATTTATTATCCATAGTATGTAGAACACTATTGGTAAGGCAGTGAAAAAATATAGAAAAAATAATAATCCATTCACATCTAGCAAATTATTACATTGTACAATGTTATGTCACTTCTAAGGTTAAGAAAAATTCTTTCAGATAATAATTCTTCAACATCTTCATATAGTTTACAGTTTACCTTCACATACATTAGCTTTTAAAAATCTTTACAACAAACATGCAAAACAGATTTGGTTTTTCTCCTATAAGAATAAAAAACCTGAAACTTCAGCAAGATTAAATGAATTGTCCATCATAACTCTACTAGTAAGTGGAATAATTGAGATTTGAATCCAAGTGTTTTTATTCCAACTCTAAAGCATCCTCCATAACATCACAGTTGCCTCCAATTTGGGGTTCACTTATGCTTTAAATAAATGGCCAGGTGAACAGCTGCCATGAATCTACAACAAATTATGATAGTTACTTATCTGCATGATTTAGAGAGGGCTCATTAACTCTGCTTGCCTTGAGGACCTTTCCTTAACAATGCGCTTCCGTTTTTGGCACCAGCAAAGAATAATGAAAAGAATTTTTTTGAAGGGACTTTGCATACTGTGACTATTAGTGGCAGTTCCATTAGGAAAGGTGTGCATCGCAGTAGTTCTCAAACTCTGCTACACATCAGGCCTACCTGGAGAGCTTTTAAAAACCTTGATGCCCAAGTCTTATCATCCCATACCAAATGAATCAGAAGATCTGGGAGTAGGAGCCAGACAAGAGTATTCTTAAAAGATACCCAGTAATTCCAATGTACCCCAAAGAATAGGAACACTGGTATAGACGTTGTTTCTCAGTGTCCAAGGGAATATAGGCTGGTATTCTGATTTCATCATTTGAATTTTTTTCCTTCAACTATCAGATTTAGCTTAATATTACCCTATATTTTGCCTTATGCTTTATTAATCCAATTACTTCTGATTTTCTAATAAAGCAGGTAAACATAATTCAGTCATAATTCGCCATACCACCACTACTAAAAAGTGAAGAGGCTAAATGCAAGCATCCTACATTTAAGTGGCCTTGACTTTTAATGATGAAATGTATAAAAGGAAAAGAAACATTTATTGAATCACTATTACTTCGCATATAGTATATTAATTAGTTAGCCAAAAAACTATGAGAATAATTGGTTTTGGTTCTTAACTGGGTGAGAAGAACTGGGCTATCAGCAATCCCGGGACCACGTTTATACAGGTTTGTAGCATCAGTCCAAATACCTGTCTGACATCTCAAGTATAACTTGTCCAAAATTGATCTTCTCATGTGCTCTATCCCCTAAATCAGCTCCACTTACATTACAGCCTTCCTAGTCTCAGTTGAGGGCAACTCTAATCCACTCCAATTGCTCATGCAAATAACCCTGGAGTGATTCTTGACCTCTCTCTCTCTCATACACCCACATCCAAACTGTCAGGAAATCCTGTGGGCCCTGCTTTCAAAATACACCCTGAATTTAACCACTTCTCACTATCTTCACTGCTTTCACTCTAGTCTGAACCACCATTATCTCTTGCCTGCATTATTGCGATATCCTCTTAAATAGTCTCTCTACTTCTGCCTTTGCTCTGCTATAGCCAATTATCAACACAGTAGACCAACGGATTCTTTTAAATCACGAGTTAGATCACTTGTTGCTCTTCTGAGGAAAACTGTACACCACCACCCCATCACACTCCAGAATAAAACCCAAAGTCATTAAAATGACCTTTAAGGCCATTTAATGAGTCTGGATCCCTGTTACCTATCTATCCTCAGATCTGTCTAATACTCTCCCCCTTGCTCACTACTCTCCAGCCACACTGGTCTCTTTGTTGCTTCTCAACTCTGGCAGGCACACTCTAACCTTGAGGCCTTTTTGTACTGATTTTCCCTCTTTCTGAGGGCTCTTATGCCAGATATCCTCTCTCTCTTTTTTTTTTTTTTGAGACAGAGTCTCACTCCGTTGCCCAGGCTAGAGTGCCGTGGCTTCAGCCTAGCTCACAGCAACCTCAAACTCCTGGGCTCAAGTGATCCTTCTGCCTCAGCCTCCCGAGTAGCTGGGACTACAGACATGCGCCACCATGCCCAGCTAATTTTTTCTATATATTTGTAGTTGGCCGATTAATTTCTTTCTTTCTAATTTTAGTAGAGGCAGGGTCTCGCTCTTGCTCAGGCTGGTCTCGAACTCCTGAGCTCAAACAATCCGCCTGCCTCGGCCTCCCAGAGTGCTAGGGTTACAGGCGTGAGCCACCGCGCCCGGCCATTTTTCTTGTTTCTTATGGGTTAGTATGTATGTTATCTTTTCAGATTCTCTAAAACCTCTCATTAGTCCTGGTTATCCCTGTTTTTCCTATTAATTCTTCAATGAGTTTCTTTACCTAGAAATCCATAAACTGAAGGGGAGCTCCTAATAGAGATGATCACATAATATCACAAAGTATGATGATGTTCCATATTTTCTTAGGAAATGAAATTTAATTCTACTTCAGATGGCTTTGTGAGGGCAGCAAATAATGTAAGTTAGTGCCTAGAATAGTATTTGGCACATGATAAGCTCTCAATAAATATTATTATTATTAAAGTAACACAAATTTCCAGAGCTGTAAAAATCACTAGTCTTACTTTTCTTACTTCTCTCCCTTTTAGATAAAGTGACTATAAAAGGGAACAGGATACACTGTAAGTATCCCCAAGAAAAAGCCAAAGTTCATAGATCATACGGATAAATTTTATTTGTTTCTCTGGCTTCCAAATTAGTATTTGACCTGTGATTATTAGGCAGTTCCATATATAAAGTCCAAAATCCTATAAATAAATATAACTGTGATTCACAAACAAAAGCTTTTTTTTTGAAAAGGTCATTTTTTACATGAGAGTTTTGGATAGGCAAAAAAAAGAAGAGAGGAGGAGAGGAGAGGAGAGGAGAGGAGAGGAAAGGAAAGGAAAAAAAGAAAGAAAGAAAGAAAATGGTCATTTTTATAGCCTTATATTACAAAATACAGTTTGTTTCACTTCAACTCATAAGCACAAACAGTAATGCACAACTTGAAGGAAAGAACTCTGGGTTCTTGTGGTTTAGCATATTGACTTACAAGGACATTTTTGCTGAAAATATTCAGATTCTTCCAAATCTTTTTCTACCGCTGACTATTCAAGTTACCACTCAAAAATATAAGGCAAACCTCTGTTTTTGGTGGTAGTAAGGAAAGACGGAAACTTAGAATTTTTCAGAAGGAATTCTAAGGAAGAAGTTTTAGTGTAATAGGGTTCTTTCCACTTATGAAAGGCACACAAAACCAGGTAAACAATATCACAGTGACCAAGGTCACCTGGAATTAATCTACCAGAAAAAACGCAAAATATACCAAAGGTAATAAGAGAGGGGCAGGGAGGGAGGGAAGAGAGAAAGGGAGAGAGAAGTATGAATATAGAAAAGTAAACTACAGTAACTTCCTATTTCTCATATGCTGTAAATAGCGAAATTTAATATTTTCCTGAATGTTATTTTAAAATCTCCTGAGTATTCAAATATTGAATACTTCGAACGAAGTACCCAGCACAAAAAGGCAGACTGTGATTAAATGTTCTTTTTACTATCTATCTAAATTTAAATATAATGAATTGAATTAAGAGTATTACTCTAAATTTAAAATGGCAATTTTAAAATTAACACATCTTATATGACTGACTTAAAATTTTCCTTTTTCATTTTCATTTATTGTAAATATATTTTTTAAAATTTCAAGAAAATAAATCACAATCCCAAAACTTTAATAGATTATTTTTCCATATTCTTCTCCAATTATTTTATGTATACATGCAAGAACACACGTACTGAACCCACACGCCCACAATATTTATATGATAGAATGAAAGCGCAGGTACAACTTTGTATTTTTGGCTTCAACTTTTAATATCTTTGCAAAATAAGATGAAAAAAATGTCAAAAATATTTTAAAACTGGATTATTTGGAAGACTTTCTTATTTATATGTATCACTGAGAGAAATAACAGAAATAATGAAACCCCACCGATCCTAAACCAAGAGTATATATGCTAAAAAAAATCTCAAGTTTTTACCAGAGATACAAGGCCTCGTTTGTGAGAACCATGCATATATCCTCTTCTATTGCCTTTTTTCTTATTCATTTTTCTATTCATTTAATTGATTCTGATGAAGAAGAACAGGACAGAAAGTAGTCAAAAAACCTACACTTTACCTCATCCTACAGACATATTAAATTGACTCTAATAGAACAATAACCTGAAATTATCTTCTTTAGCACAGAATGAAAAATATTCTAATATAAACACATTAACTAAAGGGTCACTTCAAAGGTAAATTCCCCAAGCCAAGTTTATAATGAGTTGCATATTTTGTAAAATTCTTTCAGGTTCTTTAACAATAAAAACTTTGTTTTATCTCAGAAATGAACACACTCAGGACATTCAATAATTGCGAAAATTTAAGTTTATATCTTATTGAAGTTGATTATTTCTGGGGATGTTGACTCATTAAAACAAAGGAGGCAGGCTAAGAGGTTCTTTCTTTGGGTACTAGATCATGTTTGCAAAAACATCTATATACGAGTGATGCTGAACAGACTAATTTGGTTTCAGTAAAGCACATAAGTCTTAAGGGATAGTTGATAATGTGTCCTTAAAAAAGGAGAAAAAGCTTCTCCTGTAGTATCTTTTTTGATACTGTATTTTTTAAGTTCTGCAATCTATTAATAGAAATTTATCTTCACTTTTTAGCAAGTTTTTTATAGAGATGGGGATCTCACTGTTGCTTAGGCTGGTCTTGAATTCCTGGCCTCAAGCAATCTTCCCTCCCTGGCCTCCCAAAGTGGCAGGATTACAGGCATTAGGCACCACGCCTAGCCAGAAATTTACCGTTTTAATATAAAATTACAACAGAAGCCAGGATAATAGAATAGGGTTACACTACAAATGAGAAATTGAGATATGATACTATTTATCACTACACTACATCCTACATTATTAGAAGGAAAATATCTAATAAAATCAGAAAGAGTTGTATAAGCTATTATTATTTTCCTGTCCTTAAAAAATTATCCTTTCAATTACTTCCTTTTCCAAACTGCTTCTAAGCTTCTTCTGTGTCCCAACCTTGATGTTTGTTTGTTTTTTTATATGTATTATCTATCTATCTTACCTATTTAGAGACAAAGTCTTACTACATTGCTAGGATTGGTCTCCAACTTCTGGCCTCAAGCAATCCTCCCACCTTGGCCTCCCAAAGTACTGTGATCATAGGCATGAGCCACCATGCCTGGCCTTTTTCTTAATGTTTAAAAAAATTTTTTTAAATTTGATATTAGTTTCTTGATCCATTGCTGCTTTCTTAGTTTTCTTACAACTCTAATAGTCTATGACAGGGGTGTAAAACACTTTAGCAACATAATCCTTTTCAAATAAAATCTTAGATAAAATCTCAAACTTTGGGCTGGATGAGGTAGCTTACACCTGTAATCCTAGCACTCTCGGAGGCCAAGGCAGGAGGATTGCTTGAGCTCAGGAGTTGGAGACCAGCCTAAGCAAGAGCGAGACCTTGTCTCTACTGAAAATAGAAAAATTAGTCAGTGTCGTTGGTGTGTGCCTGTAGTCCCAGCTACTCGGGAGGCTGGGGCAGGAAGATCGCTTGAGCCCAAGAGATTGAGGTTGCTGCAAGCTATGATGATGCCATGCAATGGAGTGAGACTCTGTCTCAAAAAAAAAGAGAAAATCTCAAACTTTTCCTTAAATCTCTGTTCTACTAACGCTACTGTGTAGCTCTTCTAAAATTTCTTCATGTATATTCTATCACTAATCTAAAAGAAATGGGTAACCTACAAAAAAGAGAAAGTTCACAGAAACCTTCATTTCTTTGATTCTCTAAATTCCTTAGAAATAGCTGTGTGAACATTGATATATATTGAAATTGTTACCAACTCAAACACTACAGATAATAGCTGTTTCAGATAATAGCTGTTTACTATTGATGGATTTTAAAAGATGGTTTTCACAAAAAATAAGGCTCTGAAAATCACTATTATGTTTTCTTCCTAACTATATCATACATGCCTAAAAACTAAAAACAAAAAAAATTAAATACCCAAAAAGCACTATTTCGGGACTTGCCAAATATGGGGAAAAAAACATCAGGAAGAAGTTGTGATCTTGGAGTGATTAAATTGATTTTAAAATATACCTACATACCTTCCCTTGTCCCAATAAATTGATGAAAAAGCCCCAAACCCATAATAATATGACCTGCAAAAAAAAGATAATCATTTTGTTAAAAAGGGCTCTGGTTTCAAAATATTAACAATCCATTTGGAAACTATTATTAATACTGTATTATGGAAATACATTTAAACAAATATGATATACAAAAGTACCTGATAATAAACAATAGCATCTGGGACTTATATTACATTAGTGAAAATAATTACTCCCAACTGATGAAATGATCTCTCTCCTTAGGGAGACTATGACTTAGGGGTAGGAGAGCTAATAATAATTTGTTTTTAGTGATATTTGTTTTGGAAGTGTCAATTGACATTAAAGGAAGGTTTATGAAAGGGAGCATGAGTTAAAAAACACTGCAAAACACTGAGTTATTAATAGATTAATTTATTAAACTATCACCTGTTAAACAATAAATGGTTTATATTAGCTTAATGAAAGCTATTAATTCACAAAAGGAAAAGCAGTCCGGAATTACTGGCATCTATTTTTTTATTAATGAGCTCTAAATATGCTAACTGCTTATTTTAAGAAGACTGAGTAAAAAAAGTTCAGCACCAAGAGGCATTATGATACAGTGCGAGGAGTACTTTGAAGCCAGATAGACCTGGATTTAAATTTAAACTCTGAAATTTAGCTGTTAGCTGTGTCTTCTTAGGCAATTTTCATGATTTCAAGGTCTACAAATCTTGGGATTCTGGTCTGTGAAACTTACTTTCCAGGATTGTTGAGGCTTAAATGTGTGATACATGTAACAGTCCCTACCACAGTAAACAGAGTAAGCATGCAACAAATGTGGATTCTCTCCTCTCACTTTCATTCTTACTTATTTCTCTAGTGACCAAGCCTATGGGCCTGGTTGCAAATACTAGCATGTAAATTGAGAAATCATAGAACACCAACAAAAATCTTCATTACTAAATAAATGACAAGTGAAAAAATACCACCCCCCTCAAGCACACACACCAAATGCCACCTAACTTTAGGGAAATAAGAGAGAAAAAAAGAATAAATGGCACCCCACCCCATAACACTGCATTTACTTATCAGGGTTCATTAATAAAAAATATTTCTGCACACATTCTAGACAGTCATATATGTGATTTTTAACTCAGTCATGCCAGACACATTATAATGCATTCATACAGTTAAGCATCATGAGAACAAATTCAACATTAGGTATTACTTTTGAAATTTACATATGCCTAGACTTGGTTACTTTAATATTGTATTCATTAATTTAAGGTAAACTAAAATACCTTAATTTGAATTTTAGGATAATGTCAGTGTTAAAGCCTTAAAAACCATGAGAACATTCTCTTCCCTTGTTGGTTCTAGCTATGTTACATTAAAGGTTAAAATATTCATCTATTTTGTAAAAGGTAAAAGCTTAAATTTAACAGATTAGAATTTTAAATCATAATGGCATTAGCATATTTGAAAAACCTACTAAGTCAATATTTTTGACAAAAACTACTTGCCCAATGCCAATAAATTGTTTAAGGCTAATTTTGACACTATTATTAAATGTGCACATAGTATAGCATTATAAAAATTCATCAAATGTTGCAGTCACTTCCAGCATATGAAGTATTTATTTCTATACTACCAAGTACACTAAGAAACAAAATCTGAATTACTGTTAGTGGTTTCTTCCCTTTTCAAGATACAGCTAACCTCTCTAACGTTGGGAAAAAAAATGAAACAGATGAAAACAGAAAATATGAAGTTCCATAAAGGTTGGTTGCATTTACTACATAAAACTAAAAATATGTCTAAGCAAATGGTAATTAATATTTTCCAACAATTTACCATATGCAAGCAGGTACTAAGTGCCTAAGAAGCATCCTGTCATTGCTACTTATAATTACTCAATAGTTTAGACATCATGACAAAGTATTAATAAAATATATAAGGAAATTGAGGCTAAAGAATTTATGTGATTTGCTCATGATCATAAAAGGTATCCAAGCTGAAATTGAAATCTGGATTCTGTCTCCAGAGTCCCTATTCTAAACAATATGCTAAACATATAACTACTGCCTAAGATGCCAGTTTTATTTTATCTTCATTTTCAAAAGATATTTTCATTAGGTATAGAATTGAATTGACAGTTCTTTTTCTTTCAGTACTTTAAAGATGTTGCTCCACTGTTTTCTAGCCTCCATTATTTCTGTTAAGGCCGTGATATTTAAATGGTTCTTCCCTGTATATAACATATCATTTTTCTCTGATTTTAAGATTTTCTCAGTTTGACCATGATGTGCCTAGGCATGGTGTGCTTCATACTTATCCTGTTTGAGGTTGTCTGTGCTTCTTAAATATGTATGTTTTGCTAATTTGAGAAGGTTCTGGTCATTATTATTATTTTTTCTTCTTCCTCTTTTTCCTCTTCTTGTAATCTCTCTCAACTCTGCCTCTGTAGCTTCAATTATCTGTTACTCCTGATATTACTCTTTTAAAATTGTTCCATGGGTATATGAGTTTCCATTTTTTGTTTATTAAGTCTTTCCCCTCTCCCTTCTTCAGATTTGATATATTGTATTACTCATCTTAAAGCTGACAAATTCTGTTGTCATCTCCATTCTGCTAGTAAGCCCATCCAATAATGTCATTGTTAATTTCAGATACTTTATTTTTTAGTTCTAAAATTTCCACTTGATTTTTTATATTTTCTCTTTTTGCTGAGACTTCCTTTCTTTTTAAAGATATGCACATATTTCTTTACTTCATTAAGCATAGTTTTAATACATGCTTTACAGTCTTTGTCAGACAGTTCTAACATCTGAATTATCTTGGGGTTGGCATCTGTTGATTTGTCTTTTCTTCTGAGAATAGTTCACATTTTCCTGGCTCATAAGTCAAATAATTTTAGATTGTATCCTGGATATTATGTTGTGATAACTCTGGATTCTGTTATATCCTTCTGAAGAGTGTTAATGTTTTTGTTTTATCAGGCAATTGAACTCAAACCAAAAACTTGCCAATGTCTGGTGAGCAGAGAGAGGCTCAGATCTCGGTTCAGACTGCTTTCAGTTTGCCCTGGGCATGTATGTAAGACTATGCCAATCAGAGACTCAGGTGAAGTTTATATACGGCATTTAGAATTTCCATTCTCTGGTTCTCCCTTTTCTTGGGTTCCTTCCCACTCTCTAGTGGCCTTGGTAGCCCTAGCCCTATTCCTCTGATTCTTCTGGACAGAAAGATGGTGGGTTTTCAATTGGAACTTTAGCTATGCTGTACTATGCCTGCCCTCAAAGCAAAGATGCAAAGACTGAGAATTTCACTCTGTATGGGTTACTTCTTACAAGTTTTGATGCCCTCCAAAATCTGCCTGCTTTTTGTTCACTCTCCAAAGCCCTCAAGTAATTAATTTTTGTATCTTTTCTTGAGTTATGTACAGGAGTTTACTCCTCCATATTGGGGGCAGAAACTCCTCAAAAACTTAAAAGCAAAGAAATTTATACATAATTTACTTCATATGCCTAAAGTCCTAAAGTAACTGTTTTGCTCTCCAGTGTGCAGCTATTCTACATGTTTAAACATGTTTGCTGACAGCACTGACTGTTTTCCAAGATCCAAAAGGAAGATAGCCAAGTAAACTCTAGCCTCTTCTAAAAATTTAATTCTAGATTGGTTTCAGATGGGTTAACACACTCACCCAACCCTGAAGCATCTAAGAGAGGGACGTGGGATTGACTCAATTCCTAGGTTTAAACCTGTTCATTGAGCCTCCCCACCTCTTCCTTCCAAGGACAGAGATAACCAGGTTTCTGTATTCTCCACCAACACTTCCCTTTACTCCTTCTTCCTCTTCATTTGCCCTTTTTTAAGATTTGAAGGTTTTCTCTGTCTCTGACATGCAGCAGGGCTGCCTTCCCCACCTCTCATATTGCATGTATTTTAATTTTTTTCCTATTTTTCCAGAATACCCTCTACTGAAGAAGAGAAAAAATGCTTACTAAGCCTTCAAAAATTCCCAGCCCTTCTTTCAGTAAAATGACCTACAAAGCCTCTTTGAATTGTGTACCTGTTGAACTTAGTCTCAAAATAGTGTGGGCTCTCATTCCATTAAAAACTAGCAATATTCCCTAGAGAGACATAAAGGCCTTTTTTTTGTAGAAAGCCTTTGTCTCTGGAGGTTACAGGTATTTCTTTACTTCACGTATCTTTTCATATGTCTACCTGAGGATGAAAGAAAATATTACTACACATCAGTCATTGATCCCTTGGACTTCACTTTGATAATTCTCGCAGATTGTGATTTACACTGTATGGTTCCACTATGAATTGATTGGGACAGCAGTATCTACATGATAAGTCATGCTGTTCTTATGTAGAAACCTGAAAAATTCTTTTAATATTTTAGGTATTATTAACAAACTAAAATGATCTATTTAAATGTCCCAATGGGCAAGCATTTGTTACATACATTATATATGATACTATTTTGTATTTTTTAAAATTGAAAAAATTTCACTCTATTGGGCAAAGATAAATCAACCGGTAGTATATGAAGATGTGCTTTGATCTTCAAGATAAAGAGTGCCTTATTTGGGCAAATTATTATCATTTTGTAATGAATTATAATGGCTAACCCTTTCACTTGAGACAGAAGAAAGAAATATAAACTAGTTCAGGTTTGGTTGTAAAATAAAATTAAAGAATATAGTTATATTAGCCCTCACTATAACACCATGATCTATAAGACCCAATTTTTGTTTCTGAGTTTCTTCTTTGAGCAAATTATTTATAAGCATTGATATTTTATCTTACTCTTTGTTAGAAGTCTCCCAACTAACAAAAAAAGTATTCGTTTTTTTTAACAAAATAAAATTTATTCTATCCTGCAATTACTATAAGAAGTTATTTGACCCCTTTATAAATTTAAGGTACATAATAAGGTCTTAGGGATCTTATTTTTCCTATATCTTGGTATTTTGCTATTTTATCATCCTAGCAATTATTTACCCATTACTCATCAATTATTTTTTAGCAGCTATCTAAAAATAAAATAATTAAAAAATGAAACGGAACCACCTAGAAAGATGATGCAGTAGGCAAATAAATCATTTTTATATCACCCTTCAGATTTTGTATTGTGTTACCCACAGCATTACATCCTTGAAAGTTAAAAAGTATAGAAACACCATTTTTACAGTCTTTTTTTTTTAGCGTTCATTGAATACAGTTAGAAGTTCTGAGATCAGTTTAGGTTTTAAAATGGCAATGCAGAAGCAAGAAGGCTTCAATCCCCTCCACAAAAAATCAAAACCAAATATACAGTGCTGAGATTATTACCAGAAATATCCCAGAAGTTAAATATGAGGATGAGACAGTTCCCAGGGCCACAGAAAAGTGAAAAAACTGAGTGGACAGTAATTGGACTTCTACACACATGACGCCAATCCCCTCAGTCTGACCAGCACCAAGCGTACAGAAAATTTCCCACCAATTCATAGCTTCTACATTGAAAAAAGTGACATTCAGGTGGACAACTAGTTTCCCCATCATCTTGTAGTCCCCAGCAGGAGACCTGTCCCTACATCAATGCACAGGAAGCATCATGAGTACCTGAAGGGAGAAATATCCAGAGGATATCCAGAGACAAAGGGAGGAGGCAGGACTACTATCCTCAGCCTTGGAAACTCTGCTCTTAAACTCAGCCAAAGGAGATGCCATATCGGAGTGGCTGTTGAATAGCACCATACTATAGGAGGTATGTTACACAGGTCCCCTGGGCAGAAACTCCTAGCTAACCTTCCCACACTGCTGGGATATCCCCTATGGGGATCTCACCCATTAGGGATAGCAGCACTCTAATCATTCACTAGAGCAGAGGCAAACCTGGGCTTAAGGCATCGCTGAGTGCCAAAAATTACAAAGAATCTCTAAGCAAATATATCCAACAAAAACTAAAACAAGCCAAACAGAAAAGACTGGAATAAACAACTAATCTTTCAATGCAAAGACACAGACATGCATCTACAATTATCGAACGGGGAAACAAAGACCTCCCCAAACAGACAAAGCAAGGAACAGGGGACTGACCCTAATGAGATGGTGATATGTGAGCTCTCTGATCCAGAATTCAAAACAGAAGTTTTAAGGAAACTCAGCAATCTCCAAGATAACACAAAAAATAAATTTAGAAATTTATCAGAGAATTTAACAAAGAGATTGAAATAATAATAAAATTAAACAGAAATTGTAGAACTGAGAAATACATTTAATGAACTGAAAAATTCATTAGAGGCTCTCACAGCAGGGTGGATTGAGAAGGGGAAAGAGTGAGCCTGAAGACAAGTTATTTGAAAATATACTCTCACAGGAGAAAAAAGAATCAAATGGAAGGAAAGTCACCTAGAAGATACAGAAAATTACCTCAGAATTATTGGTGTTCAAGAGGCAGTTAAGCAGGAGTAAGGGGTAGAAAGCTTATTGAAAGAAGCAATAATGGAACTTCCCAAAACTTAAGAAAGATTTAAATATCCAGGCACAGGAAGGTCAGAGAACACCAGATTCAATCCAAATAAGACTATTCCAAGGCATACAATAGTCAAACTCTCAAAGGTCAAGGACAAAGAGAGGATCCTAAAATCAACAAGAAAAAAGAAGCAATAACATATAAAGGAGCTCCAATTTGTCTGGCAATAGACTTTTCAATGGGAACCACACAGGCCAAGAGGAAAGGGAAAGACATTTTCAAGGTGCCGAAAGAGAAAAGTGCCATGCAAAAATATTGTACACAGCAAAGCCATCCTTCAAATATGAAAGAGATATAAAGTTGTTACCAGACAAGCAAAAGGTGAGCAAATTTGCCACCACTGGACCTATCTTACAAGAAATGTGAAAGAAGGTTTTTCAATCCGAAAGAAAAAATCACTAACATGCAAAAAGAAAACATTTTAAGGTATAAAATCCACTGGTAAAAGTAAGTACACAGACAAATCCAGAATATTCGAATACTGTGATTATGGTGTGCAATACAGTCAGAACTCTAGCAAGGAGTTTAAAAGACAAACCTCTCAAACACAATAAGAACTACAGCAACCAGTTAAGAGATAAGCAATACAAAAATACGTACATTGAGAAAACAAAAAGTCAAAATGTGAGGGGGATGGAGTTAAAATGTAGAGGTTTTTTGTTTGTTTCTATTTTTGTGATCTAAAATAAGTTGTCATCTCTTTAAAATAACTTGTCATATCTATAAGATGATTTTTGTAATCCTGATGATAACCATAATGCAAAAACCAATAATAGACACACTAAAAATAAAAACAAATTAAAACATACTACCAGAGAAACTAATTTATCTATAAAGTAAGACAGTAAGAAAGGAACAAGGGAGAAGAGGAGTTACAAAACAACCAGAAAACAAGTAATAAAATGGCAGTAGTAAATTCTTATCAATATTAATGCTGTATGAAATGGCCTAAATTCTCCAAT
The DNA here is from genome assembly GCA_004363605.1 of Indri indri. Classification (NCBI taxonomy): domain Eukaryota; kingdom Metazoa; phylum Chordata; class Mammalia; order Primates; family Indriidae; genus Indri; species Indri indri. Next base: position 22,141 of record RJWJ010011228.1, read on the forward strand.
TAATAGATATAGGGTGGCTGAATAAAGAAACAAGACCCAAGTATATGCCGCCTTTAAGAAATCCATTTCACCTACAAATACACACATACATTGAAAGTGAAGGGATGGAAAAAGATATGACATGTAAGTGGAAACCAAAAAAGAATAGGACTAGCAATATTTATGTCAGGTAAAATAAACTATGAGACTGTAAAATATGACAAAGAAGGTCACTGTATAATGATAAAGGGGTTAATTCAGCAAAAGGATTTAACAATTATAAATATCTATATACCCAACATGGGAGCACCCAAGAATATAAAGCAAACATTAACAGATTTAAAGGGAGAGATACACCAAAATACAATAATAGTAGGGGATTTCACCACCTCACTTTCAGTAATGGACAGATCATCCAGACAGAAAGTCAACAAACAAACAATGGAGTCAAACTACACACTAGATCAGATAGGCCTAACTGACATTTACAAAACATTTCTCCCAACTGCTGCAGAATGCAGAATCTTTTCATCAGCATATGGAACATTCTCTAGAATAGGCCATATCTTAGGCCACAAAACAAGTCTCAACAAATTCAAAAAAGTAGAAATCATATCAAGTATCTTTTCTGAGCGCAATGGAACAAAACTAGAAATAAATAAGAAGAACCTCAGAAATTACACAAACACATGGAAATTAATATGCTCTTGAATGACCAATAGGTCAATGAAGACATTAAAAGAGAAATCTTAAAATTTCTTGAAACAAATGAAAATGGAAATACAACACATCAAAATCTACAAGATACAGAAAAAGCAGTACTAAGAGGGAAGTTTATAGCAATAAATGCTTACATGAAAAAGTAAAAACATTTCAAATAAAAAACCTACCAATGCACCTTAAGGAACTAGAAAAGTAACAACAAACCAAATCCAGAATGAATAGAAAGACAGAAATAAAAATAAATGTCAGAGCAGAAAAAAATCAGATTGAGACTAAAAAAGAACATAGACAATTGATGAAATGAAAAGTAGGTTTTTTGAAAAGATAAACAAAATTGACAAATCCTTTGCTAGACTAAGAACAAAACAGAGAAAACCCAAATAAATAAGAAATGAAAAAGGAGACATAACAACTAAAAGCAAAAAAATACAAAGAATCATTAGAGACTATTATGAACAACTACATGCCAACAAATTGGAAAACCTAGAAGAAATGGATAAATTCCTGGACACATACAACCTACCAAGTTTGAATGAAGAAGAAATAGAAAACCTAACAAACCAATAATGAGTAACAAGATTGAAGCTATAATAAAGTCTCCCATCAAAGAAAAAAGCTCAGGGCCTAATAGCTTCACTGCTGAATTACACTAACATTTAAAGAAGAATGATTATCAATTCTACTCAAACTCTTCAAAAAAAATTTGAAGCAGAGAGAATACTTCCAAATTCATTCTCTGAGGTCAGAGATACCCTAATACAAAAACAAAACAAGGACACAGCAAAAAAACAAAACTATAAGTCAATATCACTGATGAACATAGATGTAAAAATCTTCAACGAAATACTTGCAAATCAAATTCAACAACACATTAATAAGATCATTCGCCATGATCAAGTGGGATTCATCCCAGTGATGCAAGGATGGTTTGACATACACAAATCAATAAACATGATAAGCATTACATAAACATAAACACATTAACAGAACCAAGAATAAAAATCTTATCATTTCATTAGATGCTGAAAAAGCATTAGATAAAATCCAATATCCTTTATGATAAAAACTTTCAACAAACTGGGTATAGAAGGAAGATGCCTCAAAATAACACAGGCCATATATGACAAACCCACAGCCAACATCATCCTGAATGGGGAATAATTGAAAGCCTTTTCTCTAAAATGTGGACGAAGACAAGAATGCCCACTTCATCACTTGTATTCATCATAATTCTGGAAGTCCTGGCCGCAGCAATTAGAAAAGAGAAAGAAATAAAGGGGCATCTGATTTAGAAAGGAAGCAGTCAGATTATCCTTGTTCACAGATGACATGATCTTATGTTTAGAAAACCTTAAAAACTTCACCAAAATTCTGTTAGTGATAAGCGGATTCAGTAAAGTTGCGGGATACAAAATCAACATACAAAAATCGGTAGCATTTACATACACCAATAATAGCAAACAATCTGAAAAAGAAATTAAGAAAGCAGTCCCATTTACAATAGACCCATATTTCTTACCACATTCTTACAAAAATCAAATAAAAATGGATTAAAGTCTTGAATCTAAGCCCTGAAACTATGAAACCTACCAGAAGAAAACACTGGGGAAATGTTTCAGGACATTGGTCTGGGCAAAGATATCTTGTGTAAGACCTCAAAAGCACAGGCAACCAAAGCAAAAATAGATAACTGAGATTACATCAAGCAAAAAAGCTTCTGCACAGCAAAGGAAACAATCAACGAAGTGAAAAGACAATCCACAGAATGGAAGAAAATATTTGCAAATTATCCAGCCGACGAGGGATTAATAACCAGAATACATAAGAAGCTCAAACAACTCAATAACAAATAATAAATGATCTGATTAGCGAAGGGACAAAAAAATCTCAACAAACATTTCTCAAAAGAAGACATACATGTGGCCAGCAGGTATATGGAAAAAATGTTCAACATCACTAATCATCCGAGAAATGCAAATCAAAACCACAATGTGATACCATCTCACCCCCGTGAAAATGGCTTTTAGCAAAAAGAAAAAAAATAACAGATGCTGGTGAGGATTTGGAGAAAGGGCAAACTTCATACACCATTCATGGGAATGTAAATTAGTACAGCCACTATGGAAAATTATACGAAGTTCCTCAAAATACTATAAATAGAACTACCATATGATCCAGTAATTCCACTACTGGTTATATATCCAAAAGACAGGAAATCAATATATTGAAGAGATATCTGCACTTCCATGTTTATCGCTGCACTATTCACAATAGCCAAAATATATAATCAACCCAAGTGCCCACCGATGGATGAATAAAGAAAATGTGGTACACATACACACAGAATATGATTCAGCCATAAAAATAATGAAATCCTGTCATTTGCAGAATGGAGGTTATTAAGTGAAATAAGCCAAGTACAGAAAGAGAAATATCACATGTTCTCATTCACATGGGAGAGCTAAAAAAAAAAGTGAATCTCATGAAAATAGAGAGTAAATTGATGGCTACCAGAAGCTGGGAAGGGTAGGAGGGTGGGAGGGATAGAAAGAGGTTGATTAATGTTTACAAATATACAGTTAGATAGAGGATATAAAACCTAGTGTCTGACAGATCTAGGGTAACCACAGCTAGCAATAATTTATTGTACATTTCATTATAGCTAGAAGAGAATAATTCAAATATTCCTAGCATAAAGAGAAAATAAATATTTTAAGGTGATGGATAGCCCAACTACCCTGATTTGATTTTTACACATTATATGAATACATCAAAATATCACATGAATCCCCAAAAAATGTACATTACTTACCAATAAAAAAATTAAAGGTTTTTTAAAGTTCTGAATTTTTCATTTTCTTCCCATAATGTCAAAGAGAAGAATACTGACAAAAGAGTTTCACAATTATTAGACAAATCAGAAGATGAATGCAACAAGAATATTAGCATCCTAGACTAATGGAGAAACTGATACTGTTTCAGTGTATGAATTTTCAGATATTCAAATGGGTGTTATTTTCTCAAACTTAAGAATAAATGAGTGAATGATGCATTTTTATGGACAAAGAGGAAATACAGCATTCCCATCCAATTAGTTATTCAACAGGAAGGACTTCATCACAGCATATATTACAAAGGAACTTGGAACATCACATTTTGCCAAAAGGATGTATGACAGTATTCTCTCATTTTTTATGATGCTTGTGCACTAAAAGTTACTTGCTAACTTGTTCACTTATAAGTAACTTTATGATGTTTGTGCACTAAAAGTTACTTGGAAGTGAACAGATGCTTAAGGCAAATGCATCTGCAAAGGGGATAGGCAATAGATGATATAGAAATAGAAAATTTTATTTATTCTAACTGATATTTATAAATATAAAAATGAAATGTTTTACAAGTATGGAGGAGAGAAAATGGTTGTCTTCTCCTTAACGAGATTATGAGACGTCAAAGTTTTCAATGTTATTGCATTTTGATAATACAAGCATAAGATGCAGAACCAGAAGTAATGATAAGCTAGAATTTATTAAAGATGCAGATGAAATCTAGACTCTTTATTTACAGCATGTATAGTTCCAGGCTCATGCATAAAAGTTGATGAGCAGGTAGTTTTTTTCAAAGGTTATTACCTATTTCAAGAAGATGGGGAATAAAAATTTGACTTTGCTATGTTTTGATTTTTATTACAGTTTCTAATAGTTTTTTACTATCCCTTTTGTTGTTATTTCTCAAGATTATTAATAAAATGATTCAGAAGGTTAAAAAATAAAATGATAGAAAATGTCCATGACTATTTTTCCTGCTATACTAAAGGTTAAGTCAATACTTTATTTCTTTATCAAATAAGCCAAAGGGTAGTTGCAATAGGCTCCATAGGTCATTCACATTATTTATGGGTAATTAGAATACAGACTTGCTACACATTCCCAGGAAAAAAATTGTAAATTGGCTACATAATATGCTATTGCAACTTAAAAACCACGCGGATGAATCTTCTTTTAAAAACACTGGCCGGCGCGGTGGCTCAGGCCTGTAATCCTAACACTCTGGGAGGCCGAGGCGGGCGGATTGTTTGAGCTCAGGAGTTCGAAACCAGCCTGAGCAAGAGCGAGACCCCGTCTCTACTAAAAATAGAAAAAAAAAAATGGCCAAAACAACTAAAAGTAGAAAAAATTAGCCAGGCATGGTGGCGCTTGCCTGTAGTCCCAGCGACCTGGGAGGCTGAGGCAGGAGGATCACTTGAGCCCAGGAGTTTGAGGTTGCTGTGAGCAAGGCAGACGCCACGGCACTCTAGCCCGGGCAACAGAGCGAGACTCTGTCTCAAAAAAAAAAAAAAAAAAACACTGTCAAACTGAAGAAAAACTATACAATATGCCTAGGATGTAATCTGGCTCTGACAGATTTTCAAATGTTTAATCATTTAAAATCATTTAATTAGGAATTAATAGTTTCTGTCTTTTATTATTTTTTTAATCTAAAAGCAATTCTTCATGTATTAAAAGTATGTATTACAAGCTTTCAAGTTCCAAAGTCTGGGCTAACCTATTCACTAGCTATGACCGAGGCAATTTACTTAACTTCTTTCGAACTTTAATTTCCTTATATGTAAAATAAGGATAATTTCTACCTTGCAGGATTTTTGCGAAGAGTGAATTGTAAATGTAACAAACCTAAAACAATGTCTGACATTGAGTAGGCCTTTAACAAATGACACTTCCTCATTACAGAAAGCTATGATGGAATTTGGTTCTTTGGTCTCTCATCAGTTTTAACTGTGCTAGTGAGTTTTTTCTTGTGCCTTGTTAATTGCAATTCCTACAGCTTCCCTTCAATCATCAACCAAACTACACTTATTTCATTCATCAGTATTTACTGAACACAGACCATGTGACAGGCAATTTTAAATCTTTACTTGCTCTTTAATAATAATGTAACTATTAAACACATACCAGTATCTTTGTATACTTATTGTTAATACCTAGACAGCAAAATGCTAGAAAACAATGACTCTATGGAAGAAGTATTGTATATCTCGGTTTTATAGCATCCCAGTCAGGATCATCATATAGCAGGTCTTAAAGAATGGGGATAAACTGTATTTTCATAAACTATCATGATAGCAACATGTATGTTCTATAAAAATATTTTTTCAGTTTATTTGACTCAAAAGATGAAGATCTGAAATTACAGTAAAAGTGAAACAATGAAGGGGCTAGGGAGAAAAACAGGAAGCAAAACACATTTACAAAATGACTATCATGAAGATTCTAGCCATACTTAATATACTACCCTGCTTTATATAGTATGACTTTAAAATATTAACAAAAGAATTTCTCAATGTAACAGGAAAAGAGGTTAAAAGTTAGAGACCCTAAAGCTTGACAAAAGGAAAACAGGAAGAAAATGCGTACATGCAAAATATGGACACTGATCTCATTGTTCATCCATTATACATACTGTACTTTATACTTTTTAGACTAAAGGATTTTTTACTGTCATAGTGAAACCTATGAAATACCAACTAGTTTTATCCCACAAAACTAAACAGATGTAAATAAAAGATAATGGGATACATTTTCAATTTTATTCAAAGGTAAATAAGGAATATTTCTACTTCGAACATGCCTGGCTTGGTTCTTCTCTGTAGAACAGGAAACAATAAAAGGGTGGCCTACATACCCTTTGAAATTCCATTTCTGAAATCACTGTCTTATTCATGAATGTTAGAACTTTTTATGGGATATGACATATTTTTAAGTAGCTATATGCGGTGTATTAAGATATCATTGAGTACCCCCATCCACCTCTTCCCTCTCACTCCCCCCAAAATATAGCTGTCGTTGGAGAGTTAAATGGTAAAAACCAACACTTAAGGGAGTCTAAGATAGATATGCAAAGTCCACCTTAAGGATCAAAGCAACAGAATAAGACATGGCTCTATGAGCATAATATAATAATAATAATAGTTAATAAAACAGCCCATCAATATAAATAGAATATGGATGGTGAGAAAAAGAAAAAGTAAACAATGCAAATATTGACAATGCCTACTTAAATATCCATCACCATAATAGGGATAACCTAGCTTAATGCCACTAATCATTTTGAATCATAATTAATTCACCATGGAGGAAGATAAAAACATGAGACTGGGATATGGGAAAAGGACATCAAGCCTAGATTTGAGACCAGGATATAAAGAGCAATCACAGGCCCTGGAATAATGGAGAGAGGATTAGGGACTCTTAGGACTCTTGAGGTGGGAAACAAGATTTAAGTAACGATAGGCATAACATAGGTGCCCCATCTCTATTCCTATGAGTCAATTAAAACAGGAACAAAGGCAGGTTATGGAGATTCCATTACAGCTTGTTTTTCTCCCAGTCTCTCACTGTTTCTCATCTACTCCCTCCTCAGTTTTTCCCATCACTGCTGTCAATGATTGCCACAGGTAGAGGGGGAGTAGAAGAAGGAAAATAGTAACACACAACACATTTAAACAACAGTAATGCAGGTTTAAACAATAGTAATGCGGGCAGGGAAACAGTAACAAATAATAGTTAATACACAACACATACAATATTAACACACAACACATGTAAACAATAGTAATGCATGAAGGGAGTAATGAGGAGAAAGAAAATAGTACCAGCACAAGCAAGGAGGAGAAACTCTGTAATCATCTGGGTTAGGGGGACCATTTATATGTAAAGAATGCACATAAACGGTCAAAGATCAATTAGAAACCTGTTTTTATTCAAAGCACATTTTATGACTGGCTTTTGGTATTCTTGGCAACTGGAAAAGCTTGTTCTATCATTTAAAAACCTTGATAAATCCTTTTAAAGTTCACGCATAGATTATTACACTTGGGTTGATTACACTGGATGTGAACATGTCTGTTAAGATCTAACTAAAAATCATTACTTTGGAAGATGTGCATGCCAGATGTTGATTATAGACAGGTAAAATACAATATTTTTTTTGCATCAACACAAAACATTAGATGCATAAGGGAGTAATTTCCTCAATGTGCCTACATTCACTTTGTGTGTATATAAAAAAAGCACAACTGCTTTTATAAAAATACAAAGATATTTTACAATAACTCAGTATAATGTCACTAAAGATGATGACATTCAAGTTTCTTGCAGCCCCTTATATTTCTGAAACTAATTAGAGTTTCCATTGACAGAAATGGAGGTAAAAATATTCAGCACATTTCATATAAATGAATATCTCTTTGGATATACTTTTGCAAATATCAGTTTACAATTGCATATAACAGCATAACAACTGGGACATACGTACTAATAGAGACTGATTACACTAATAATGCCATTTATTAAGCTACCATTTATTAAATACACATCCACAGTCATTTGGTTTGGGGGGATAAAGCCAGCCAGTACTGTCTGCTCACTTACCTGAACTCAGTGTGAATCAGAGTTCAGAATCAGAGTGACAGAAACTTCCATGATTTTTTTAATGGGCTTGAGAGAAACAATGGGAGAGGCTAATATGATCTATTAGTAGTCAAAACAGGAAGGAAAAAAAAAAAAGCATCAAAGGGGCAAGTAACACAGCCTAAATTGGAAAAGGCAGAGAGACTTACAGAGATTTATAAATCTCTTAAATCTCTGAACTTCATTTAGGCGACATGCTGAATGTCACATCCATGCATGCCAACAAGTTATAAAAAGACTTATAAATTGATAGTATTTTTAATGTGACAAGACTCAAATACTTTACAGATAACTTGGGTGGAATGGGATCAGGAAACATAGACAATCCTCTTTTCTTTAAAATTCCAAATGGCCAAAGTTTTAACTAAAAAGACCTGGGCAAGGGGTCTAACAGGATTAAAGAAAAGGGTTATCACTATCAAGTGGCAGCAGTAAAGGTTACCTTCTTTCAGTTTACAAAACACTAGGTCAGCTATTACAGTTACTTTCTAACCAAGTTTTCCATTAATCTCCTTGACAGCAGGAGCCCTCTCTCTCCCTTCCCTCACTCCCTATTTTTTTGTCCTTTTACTGTTTTAAAATCCCCACAGTAGTCAGCATAATACCTTACCTATTCTATGCTTATTGAATTAAATTATTAACTGAAAGATAAGGTATAATACATTCATTAATTATATTGAATACCTTCCATGTGTTTAGCACTATTATAGGGATTAAGGATAAAAAAAATTAAAAATTCTTGGCCCCCTGGAACCCACATGCTTGTGGGAGAAAATAATATATGCAGTCTAATACATCCATTTAAACATTACTACTAGCCAATATGCCCTTGACAAGAATCAGTACCTCTGTGGTGCCTGACAAGGGATTTTCATATATTTTAAATGATTTTTTCCTTTGGAACTACCCCTACCACATCCCTACAGTTAGAAACAGACTATACTGAAACATTGTATGTACAAAGTATGCTGTCTGCTGTTTCTAATCAGGCTCCCACTCCCAACACAGAAGGGGTAGCCTTATTTTCCACACTTTTGGGAAAACATGATTAGAGCACTGGCTGGCCAACTACCTGTTTCTTTTCAAGAAACTGAACTAAAAGACACTGAGAGGGCCCAGAAACTGAGAAGTAGTTAAACCAGCCTGGACAAAAATGCAAGAGGAGAGTTGAAAGAGACAGACAAAAATTGAGAACATTAGAACTCAGAGATGAAAGATACCATGAGGCCCCAAGAGATGAGCAGAAAAACACCAGGTCCTCAATTTCCAAGTTTCCAATATGTACTAAGCCTAGCTGAGGATTCCAAGACCTCTATAGTAAACCCTCTTATTCGAGCTAACTTGACTGTATTTCTGTCTCCTTTAGTCAAAAGAGCCTTAATAAGAAAAATAGTAAAGTACCCAGCTGGTCAACCATAATAAACTATTTAATTACTATTCCCAATGTGGTTCATTCTGAAATTGTAACCTGCCACAATTTCTTTACATTAGCTTGCTTAGATGCCACCCTACCACTAGCCTTCATCTTGAAGTGAGGAGGAATGATTCAGTTACACTACTGGAGAGTGTAAACTAACATACCCTTTTTGGAGGACAATTTGACAGTATTACACTGTAAAATGTACATGTTCTCTATTTTAGCAATGCACTGCTGAGAATTTATATCCCCAAAGAGCTGTCAGACAAGTGCACAAAAATTAAGTTAAACTGATGTTCCCTATATAGCATTTTTGCAACAGCAAGAGGAAAATTTTGATTGCCCATCAAAAAAGGGATTCTATAGTCATTAAAAAGAATGCCATGAAATAAGATGTTCACAATATACTGTTAAACTAAAAATTCAGTTTGCACAATGGTATATAAATAGCATGAATATTCTAAAAAGCACAAATAGTGCTCATCTCAGGAAAATATGGAGACATGCTTTCTTTAAAAAAAGTATAATACCATATTTTATTTCTTCAATTAAACACTTTTTTTTTCACATTTTAACACCTCTAAAATTGAGATGTCTCATACAATCTCTGTTGGCTAGGCAGCAGTTGTGACATAATTGTCGTTACTTATGCATCAAAATATAAAGAATGGGTGTGTTAGCAGCTTGGAAGAAAAAAAACCCTGGAGACAATGATGGGGCATTCTTAAGAAATATTGCAATCATTAATTCTCTTGGTGGTGAAGAGGAAAAAGTACGGGAAAACGGGGACATCAATAACTCTAGGTTGAGAATTAATTTATAAGAGTCTGAATGTGAAAAAGTGTTAGGAACACCTTAAGTAATTTATGTCATTTATAATTACCTTTTCTCCTATTACAAACGCAATACATATACACACACAGGCACAAATTCACACCTACATAGATACAAATTTGATTTTTTTCATATAAAAATGGTACAAAGAAGACAACTCAAATGATCCATAATTTCAACACCCAACTAATTATTCAAGACATTAAAACAGGGCAAAAAATAACAGCTGTATTATTCACAGGCTGTATTTTGTTAATTTGTCCTCTAGTTTTTAGAATGCTGTTTATTCACAGATTATTACCTTTATTTCATACATTACTACCTCTATTTCTAAATTTGCAAATTATGATTCTTATGTAAATCCCCAATTTTTAACTGGTTATATAGCTCAGTTTGAAGGTAGGAACAGTGTTAAAAGAACAATTAAATTTCCAACTTAGCTGACAAAGGAATGTTTAACTCAAAATGCATCTTTAACATAGTAAGTACTGTGAGAATGTAGAACCTATAGGCTCTGTTATGGACTGAATTGCGTCCACATGTTGACGTCCTGACCCTCAATGCCATTGTATTTGGAGACAGTGCCTATAAGGAGGTAATTAAGGTTAAATGAGGTTGGGCCCTAATCTCATAGAATTGTGCCCTTACAAGAAGAGGAAAAGACCAGAATATCTGAGTCCATGGTATTTTGTTATGCCAGCCTGACCTGACTAGCAGAGGCTCTTTATAGCACCATTTTAAAAAATTAGACAATGTTTTCAGTTTTAACTTGGGATGTGCTCTCCTGACACAGTCCCAGCATCAAGAACAAATATTCTTCCTCATTGTTCTATCTGTCGATCAGTGAAATTGCAGACATTACGAGTTGCAACACCTCTGGGTTTTTTGGCTTCTCTCTCTTGGCAGTGGGAGTAGAGGGCAGGGAAGAAGACTTTGGGATTGTTGTTTAATAGAGATCTAGCTGGGGGGAGGATGAAGTGAAAAAATAGATGCAAAAGGAATTGATGAAGAATTCTAGTGAAATAAGAATAAACTCAGGTATCAGGATACTTGGGCTCAAACCTCAGCTATGCCCTTTAATAGCTACATGACCTTTGGAAAATTATTTAACTTCTCTGTGGTTTAGTTTCTTCATCTGAAATATCAGAAATAGATTAAAAATAATAAATTCCACAGAGTTGAAGCTGGACTTAAATAAGACAGTATAGATGTGAGGGCTAGACAAATGAAAGATGTTCAAAAACATTAGCTGAATTCAGAGTGCAGTTGCCCTGATATATTTATCTACAGAATACCTTATTTATTTACACAGTTCTTCCCAGTTTTAGAGGTATTCTGAAGCAGAGAAAAGGGTATATACCATCTTTGAAATCAGATAAACTTGGGTTCAAATCCTAACTTTGCCACTTAGTAGCTGTGTGATACTGGGTAAGTTACTTAGCCTCCCTGAGCTTCAAATGGGGCCAACTGTGCTCACCTTACCTGATTTGTAAGGAATTAAGTCAGATCAGATATTTAAAGTACAGTATTTAAAATGCAAATACTTAATACTGCAAAGATGTTATTTTTTTACAAATTAAGTCATTCTCAATCTAAATCCTCACAGGATTTTTCATGCAATTTGACAAGCTGTTCTAAAATTCAGCTGGAAGATACACAAAAATAAACAAAATTTTAAAAATCAGGAGATTTTTGCTATTATATATATTTGAAAATAGTATAGGCCAGGCACAGTGGCTCATACCTGTAATCCTAGCACTCTGGGAGGCTGAGGCAGGAGGATCCCTTGAGCTCAGGAGTTCAAGACCAGCCTGAGTGAGAGCAAGACCCCGTCTCTACCACAAATAGAAAAAATTAGTAGGGTATGGTGGCACACCTGTGGTCCCAGCTACTTGGGAGGCTGAGGCAGGAGGATGGCTTGAGCCCAGGAGTTTGAGGTTGCAGTGAGCTATGATGATACCACTGCACTCTACCTGGGATGACAGAGTGAGACTGTCTCAAAAAAGAAAAAAGAAAGAAAATAGTATAAAGTGGTAATTAAATCAGTATGGTATTAGTGTAAATATAGACAAATAGATCAATGAAAAAGAATGGAGTTTAGAAACAGGTCTAGATATAGGAATTTTGCATAGCATAAACTATAAAAGTAAGAATAGACTAATCAATAAAGCATTGGGTCAAGTGACCATCTTTAAAATATATTTAAATTCCTACATCATTTCATACACAAAAATAAATCTCAGGTGGATTCAGGTTGTAAAAGTAAAAGTAATAAAAGTGAAAATACAGAACATTTATAAGAGGGTTGGGGAAGGCCCTAAGTAAGATTTAAAAAAAACCTCAAAACCTATCATTCTCATCATTGAATAAAAACAGTGTATGTATTTTATTCTTGCATTGCAATTTCTTTCCATCAACAGTAATGAAGTAAATACCAACCATTAATGTGGTATTGTAATGATTATACAAAAATTTTTCTGTACTTACAAAAAATTTACTCATAAGCATAAAGGAAAAATGTATCAAGACTCTTTTTTAAAAAAGAATTGCTCTAATAGTAATAGTAACTACAATGAAGCAACTTCCTACTAAGTGGGACTTAATGATTTAAGTGTTGGTGGTTACAACCACACACAACCTAGAAAGGCTTATGTAAAATACAATAGAAAATTCAATTTAAAAACAAACATATGCTATACTGCCATGATTCTAAATTGCATTATGAAGTGAATTTCTCAATAATTCACAATCATTTACCTAAAAGTACGACATTTGAAAATCCAGAGCTTAAACGACTCAGAAATAGGAAATCTAAAGACTACTGACAAGATGTTAGTTAGATCTTCTATTGGTCTTTCTGCTAATTCAATTCTAGCCTTAAAACAAAGGCACGCTCCTATTGCCTAATCCCTTAGTATTCAATAAAACTGCACTTTGGTCTTTCTTATACAAGAAAGTTTCTATTACAAACTTTCCTATCTTTAACGGAGAGATAGATCTGTAGAAAGTGTTAACCTGGGTCTCAGGAAGAAACTCATTTACAACTAAGAGAAAACTCCAGGCTATCATTTGTCATTCTTATTTTACTCTTAAAACTCTTCTAACGTCATTTATTCTCTGACAAAGTCAAAGTTACTTTCCACAAAATAAAAACTCTAGAAATCTAAAAATGCGAAATGCGTGGTGAGAAGCAACTGAGGAAATTCTTTCAAATGCGGAAAACGTCAAGTGGGAAGTATAACTTCTAATGAGCAACATAAAAGACCGTCAAAATTTACAGCGGTGGTTTGGCGAAAACAAAACGGTCTGGTCTCTAGAGAGTTCACAAACCCCTAGCCCGTGGTCGAGAAGGAAGAGCCCGGTACATCCCAGACCAGGCCAGCGGCAAGATGCTCGCGGGCTTTCCGAGAGCCGCCGGGAAGGTAGGCCCTATCATCCACAGGGCAGCGTTTTCTCACGTCCGGGCCCGCAAGTCCGGCGGGTTCGTCATAAACACAGCAGGCAGGGACAGAAGCGAGGCGGAGGGAACGGGTCACGCAGCTGTCAAACGAAACCCACCACTGACTGCCCCCATCCCCAAGGCGACAAGCCTTCCCCGCGCGGGACACTCACCGTTGCCTCAGGATCGCGACTACAACTCCCAAGAGGCTGTGCGGCTGACGATCAGCGTCCTTCCCAGAATGCAGCACAGCGGCGTCCTTAGCCCGCCCTCTCCCTTCTCCGCTCCTCCTACTTTTCTACCCGTTGTCATCCGTGAGGACCGGAGGTAGGGTGCGGAAGGAGGACTTCGAGCCCTCGGCGTGTCGCGTCAGACGCCGAGGGTGGGGGGGAAAGGGTGGGGAGTAGGGGGAGAATGGGAGGACGAAGGGGAGGGGAAAGGAGAGGGGAGGGGAGGGTAAATAGTGGGCCAGGCAGGAAGATGGCGGCGGTAGTGGAGGTGTGAGTGGACCCGGGTCTCTGCGGCTGGATTTTCTCTTCCCTTCTTTCTCTCCCTTTTCCTTACCTGTTTGAGATTGGCCTCGAGGGGGCTGAGTTCGGGTGGCGGCGCTGGGCGCAACGCAGGGGTCACGGCGACGACGGCGGCTGACGGCTGGAAGGGCAGGCTTCCTTCGCCGCTCGTTCTCCTTCCCCGGTCTGCTCGGTGTCAGGCGCGGCGGCGGCGCGGCGGGCGGACCTCGTCCCTCCTCCTGCTCCCCCCCGCATCGGAGCGGGCACTCTTCGCTTCGCCATCCCCCGACCCTTCACCCCGGGGACTGGGCGCCTCCTCCGGCGCAGCTCAGGGAGCGGGGGCCGGTCTCCTGCTCGGCTGTCGCGCCTCCATGTCGGATAACCAGAGCTGGAACTCGTCAGGCTCGGAGGAGGATCCGGAGACGGAGTCCGGGCCGCCTGTGGAGCGCTGCGGGGTCCTCAGTAAGGTGAGCAACCCTTGGAGCCAAGGGCCCCCTGCCCAGACTCACCTGCCGCGAGGCAAGTGGCTGAGGGCATGGGGTGGGGCTGGGCGGGAGGCACGGAATGTGCCGGGGTGTGGGGCTGAGTACTGCTGCAGGGGCTAAGGGTGGTGTGGGGGGAGAGGGCACTGCCCTCCTCGCCTGCCCACAGGCTCGTCACGGGCGGCCAAGGACTAGGGAAAGCGTGTGTCAACCCAGCCTCCAGTTTGGGAGGCCAGATGCGCGCCGTGACTTGGGACTTAGGGCGGCAGCTGTCCCGAGTGTAGGAATCTGGGTTGGGCGGCAGCGGTGACCGAAACGACTGGGCATGGGGGCGGTTCATATCGGACCTCTTAAACGGTGTTATTTGGAGATGCCAAGCAGGTAAGGTTGGGGGACTCTGCGGACGCGGCTGTTTAGAAAGAAGCTGGAGCGACTTGGCTTGGTGCTGAAATCTGAGGTAGTAAACTACGCCAGGTTAGAGGTAGTAATGTGGAGGACTTTTGTACTTTGCCCTTCTCCCCCGTCCCCAGTTCAGAAAAGAGCTATTGAATAGGCATGTGACGGGTACAAGAAACATTCTTAGTAACTTGGAACACGTCAGAATGGAATACGACCTTTTAGTCCAGAAAGAAAAGCAGTATTTAATACAATATTTTTGCAGTAAGGGTTCCACAGTAAGGAAGAGACATTTTGCCTTTTCTGTATTTTTGAAAAAACCCTTTTTAAGATTTTAGCGAAGTAGCCATTTATAGGACTGTAGGTGGGTGATCTTTTGAAATTACGTGATGTGTTTTTTTGTTTAAAGTTTTTGCTATAAGAAGATTCATATAGCCTTTTGACTTCTCTGTCCCTTCCTGTTAAACTTTTAGAAGTGACTTAAGCTAGCAGTTAACTTGGAGAGGGGGAGCTGGGGCCAGTCCCTCAACAAGCCGGTCATAAGATACTAGGTCATGTGCAGCCACTGGCTGTTAAGAAATCACCCTGCTTCCAGTATTCACACTTTGGCAAGGCATTTGGACATCATTTGTGGAATTGTTTCATATTAGGCTTTTATAATGTCTTTAGAAAGCTAATGAGAAAGGGCCTACGAAAGGCATGAGTATGTCAGAACTAAAGATTACAAGTGTTAACTTTTATATGGATAGCAGAAAAAACGGTGTATGTTAATACTGTGTTCATTTCAGTGCAAGGTTTTCTGTAAAGTGAAGGTCTCCAGGGTTTCCTTAGATGAAATGTATCTTATAATTTAACAGTCTGTATTTAACACATTGTGTAGTAGGTATACATTTTCAGCTGGGAATAGTTAGGAAATGGATTCCTTGCCTCCCAGCGATGATAGTTTGATCATTTTACTTATAAGATGAGAAGCAGACTGCTATGTTAGTATTGTGGTGTGTTGAGTATTTTACAAAACAAGTTGTACTTTTAACCTATTGATCATCCTACTTTCTTGGGGGAGGGGAGCCAAGGGGGAGTTACTGTGCTCTAAGTTATGTATTGTATGCCGAGTAGTATAGAAGGTATACTATAGATCAAAAAATGGAAGACTGTCTCCTTGATATTTAAATGCATAAAATGAAGTTTTTGACCACTTTTATGGAAGGTGAATAACTTCAGTTTTGACCGTTGCCGCATAATGTAGAATCAACAGGAATAGAGCTTTTGATATCATTCTTCATAGCTGAAGGAAATATCCCTGAAATTTAACTATTTATGGTTATATATAATGTTTTTTGGAAATTTTTAATTAAGTGTATTCTAAATTGAATATGTATCCTCATACTGAGTACAGTACATTTTTTAAGTTTAAATTACATATTATGTATTTTAAGTCCTTTGTATTCACCTGGTAATTTAAATGAGAATTAGAATTCAGCATTTGTTCTTTTCCTTCTATTGAGTAATGTAGATAAGTTCCATAATAATTTGTTTTGTTTCTTACTCTCCCCAAAATGGAGTGGATTTGGAATGGGGGGATAAATTTATATTAGAAATATACCAGCCTAAAGGCCTTTTTTCTATATGGTGATCTGAAATACACAGACAAACCTATGAAACATATTTTTTTTTATAGAATCACTTCTTAAGAGTATACATTCCAAAAATACTAGATAGACAGTAATTCTAGGTGGGTTATAACAAATCAGGATAGATCATGGTGGGGAAAAGATTCATGTCTTAGTAGGACTTCAGAGCAACTAAGCATGGATAAAATAAATCTCATCAACTTCAGAATTTCTTCCATCCCTCATGATTTACCTTAACTTCCATTTCTCCACACATCCAACTGTTGGCTGAAATTCTATCCATCTTTAAGAATCCATCTTAAATACTATCCTTTCCATAAAGCCTTTTCTTATTTCACCAATCATTCAATATCTGCTTGAATTACTATAGCATTTTGTTTGTAGCTTGTTTCTGACTCTTAAATTCTAAATGCATTTTTTTCGCTTGAATTTGTGCTTGCTGAACTATTGGCAACAGGAATATTTGATTCTCCTGAAGTGTCTAGTGTATTGCCTTGTCTGTGTTTGTTAAATGGGGAAGAACATCGTGAGAGCAGAGCAAAGGCGAAAAACCTACCTTCCAGGTGTAATAATAGCAGCTAACATTTACTGAGTAAAGGGTCCTGAGGCTTACGTAATTTGTTTGGTCCTCTATAAGAAAATAAGATAAAATTATGGATACACAGTTGCTGGAGTCCCTCCTGTCACTTCGGAAGGGATCTGTTCTCATAAGAGACTCTGAAGGTTAATCTTCATTAGCTATGCATAATTCCTCCTCAACCTGAGAAAATGTTGTGTGCCAGGCACTGTTCTAAGTCTATTCTTGTTTAATCTTAACTCTAAGAGATAGAGTTTGACAAAGAAAAAAACACATAGAAATTAAGTAATGTGACCACAGTCACACATTTACTAGCCTTATGAAGGGTGATAATTGTGAGCAAGGTAGGATTAATCCGTGGAGGGTCTTGAATGCCAGTCTAAACAATTTGGTATGTCAGGCAATGGGAAATCCTCCATGTGAATTTTGGAGCTGGACTCAATAAGATGAATATGTAAGACAAGTAAGCAAATATGTTTACTAAGTAAATCAGATTATGTAAGTTATGAAAAAACAAGATACTAGAAATAGGTTATTAAGCCTTCTCAGGAATTCAGGAACCTAACAATTTAATTGGAATAATTGAAAATAGGGAAGAGGAGGCAAATTGAGGGGTTAAATATGAAGGAAAGATGAGTAGAATTTGGTGATGGGCTATAACAATTGAAAAGGAACAGTCATGTATTGAATATCTCCTATGACTATGCTAGGCATTTTCATTATTTTATTCAGCCTTTCACACAGCCCACAAAGAACCTGAAGCTCACAAAAGTAACTTGTCAAAACTCCTTGCACAAGTAGTAAAGTAGTTGACTCTGTTTAATCCTGTATCTGCTCCTCTGTTCCTGTAAACCTGAGCTGCGTTTGGGTCTGCGTGACTGCAGAAGTAGCAGTATAGCCAAGACAATAGAAACAAGGAAAGTACACATTATAGGAGGAGGTGAATTCAGTTTTGTATGTAACTCATTTATTTCAAGTTGGTGTCTAATTGGTGGCAAATCATAGGCAGTTACAAATAAGGAAATGCTGATTAGGGAGCCCTTAGAATGAGTTAAATTGTTTGATGGGTGAACTCTCACAGAGGGGTTATAATGATGGGGCTTAGAAGACTTAAGAACTGATCTTAAACATGCTGAATTAGAGAATAGGAAAATAAAGATTTCTCAATGGGTAAAGAGCCTGAGCCAATGCAGTGTATTTTGACAATCCATTTTGAATTTGTTTTTGAAATTGTACTTTCTTTTAAAACTGTCTATACTTAAAACCCCAGAGCATAAGTAAAAACATGCAAAATTAGGTATTCCTATAGAGGTTACTTACTTTTCTGCCTTTAGTTTATTGATTGTGATCTTCACTGCGCAGCAAGACTTTAGCAACACGCAAACCATTTTTAAGTACCAGAGACAGATGATCCAAGTATATTTTTGAAAACCAATTTTTTATTTGTATTATTACTCTTGGCTTCAAAAAATATATATCTTCAGAAAAACTTAGAAAATGAATTAGCTATTTTAAGTATTAATCTTCAGTTCTGTAGAGGAAAAAATTAAAGTGATGTAGACTCACTAAAGATTAATTACCTAGTATTTTTACTTTGATGTAGTTATGACCACCATAAATTTTCATATGGAAATATCAAAAGTAGAATTTTGGCTATGATTAACTTTGTAGTTCTGTTGATTTTGAAGGCTTCATGCAGTCCTTGGTGTAGAAGAATAAGAGACTATATAACTGAACACACTTTCCTATTGAATATGTTAATTATGTCAGGGACAGAAACAACTTAAGTGTTCTGATGGTGGTGAAGGGAGGATGAAAGCACACAAAGAACAAAGCAGAATTTTTAATAAAAATCCTGCTTTGGTTTTGTTCTTCAAATGTTAGAAGAAAATCTTATCTTTAGTTTCTTACCTATTTATTTGTAATATTGTCGAAAGTACTGAAAACGGGCCAGGTGCAGTGGCTCATGCCTTTAATCCCAGCACTTTGGGAGGCCAAAGTGGGAGGATAGCTTGAGGCCAAGAGTTCAAGAACAGCCGGGGCAACATAGCAAGACCTTGTCTCTACAAAAAAATTTTTTTTAAATTAGCCCGGCATGGTGGCACACACCTGTAGTCCCAGATACTCAAGAAGCTGCGTTAGGAGGATCCCTTCAGCCCAGGTGTTCAAGGCTGCAGTAAGCTATGATTGCACCACTAACTGTACTCCAGCCTGGGTGACAAAGGGAGAACCTATCTCTAAAAAAAAAAATTAACTAACATGATTATACAATCTAGAAAATCTCAACTCTTCCCTTTTTATAATCATTTTACTGTTTATGCATATAATTAAGTTTGGACTTTTCACATTTTGGTTTTAAAATTAGATTGCTGTTTGAAAAAGTTTGGATTTCTAAAATACTTTTATTTTTTGTTTTCCTCTTATTTTCCTCACCGCTTCCTCTCCCAGTGGACAAACTACATTCATGGGTGGCAGGATCGTTGGGTAGTTTTGAAAAATGATGCTTTGAGTTACTACAAATCTGAAGATGAGACAGAGTATGGCTGCAGGGGATCCATCTGTCTTAGCAAGGCTGTCATCACAGTAAGTTCCTTTTCTTTCTCATTCAGAAATGTTTCTTGAATATCAACTATAAACCAGGAACTGTTCTGGGTGTTTGGGATACGTTCTGTGAACAATGTAGATGAAGATCCTTGAACTTGTAGAACATTCATTGTAATACTTTTTTCCATAACATTGTTTCAGAGTGCTTATTACTATGTACTGTTATTTCATGTGGACATGTAGTATTTATCTAGTTGGTGTATTAAACCAGTTTAAGGGCTTCAGAAAAAAAGCTGTTACAAGCCTTCATGTCTTATGGGATTGGGACAGTTACTTGGTAGGTTACTGAAAAAGTTAAACCTGGAAAATCATAAAAAATAAAATGTACATATTATAACATTTAAATTTTTTAACTTACAATATATGTGTATATTCATAACTTTTTGACATAGAGCTAATGATATTTCTTTGTGGAGTTGAGAGAAGTTGTTCCTGTATAAACTGTATCCATAATGCATGATCTGCAATTTCCAGTTTTGATTTTTCTAAAGCAGAATGAAAGCTTAACACATTAACTGCCATGTGAGTTGTATTTAACTAATGCTAGTTTTGAGCCCAGGGTCTCGTGAAGCATATGTAACTCACAGGTCTCTTCACTTTGGGAGCCAGGAGAACTGTTTTTCAAGTTGCATATAACTCACATGCAGAAAACAATAAAAAATAACAAATTTTTCATTAAATTAGAAAGGATCACTTTGTTTTCTAAGTTTTTATTCTATTTTTGTAATAAAACATGGGGGCCCCAAGGAAAAGAAATTTTTTTTCTGGTGTTGCACTCAGTGTGTTAAAGATACTTTTGAAAATCCCTAAGTATAGGCTTTCTGGCTTTTCATTGAGTCATTCTACTTAGTTTACGTTCAACTTAGTTCACATTAAAAACAACTCTGTCTTTTTGCATTAATAATGTTTAAGTAAGTTATGTATAGACTATAACAAGTAAACTGGCATAAACAGATTTGGAAGAAAACAACCGACTTGTTTAGCAAGTAACTCAACTGGTAGAGTCAGAAATATCTGATTATACAAGAACAGCATACTAGTTTAGAGTGGGCAGCATGCCATGGGCAAAAGAAAAGGTGTTGGCAAAGGTAGGACAGTTAAATGGAGGTCAGTTAAGGGAGCTATTTTAGTTAAAATTTTTAAATGGCTATATAAAAACAAAAGTAATTATGGATTTTACCAACTCATTCAAAGAAAAGTCACATTTTCTTATGATAGAATTTATATTGCTTATAAAATATATACTTTCGATTTCTGTTAATATCTCTGACTTAGATATGTTTATGTTACATATTTAAGGAAAATCTTACGTTTTAATTTCATTTTTCACACATTTTGCCCTTGTATATTCAAAGTTTGAAAACAAAAGCTTAGTTGAATAGCAATAGGAGCAGTTTGAAAGTGTTGATAACGAAACTACTACTCTGTTCTTAGAGACAATTTTAAAGAAATAGTTTGAACAAAAAGGTTAACTGTTTATTTTAACTGGTATATGGTATGTTATAGTGTATTTTGAAATTGTATCTAGTTTATTATTTTGGGTGTTTTATTTCTCTTTCGAGATAGAACGTTCTTCATGTCGAAGTACAGAACAGTGGATGGAAATGTACTTTATGATCTTGAAGTGTCTCTCCTTTTGCATATTATCACATGATTATTAGTTGCAATGCTTGACTCTTTGAAAGTAATATGTTGATGAATGAGTGAAAATGGGGAGGAATGAAATTTTATCTCTATTGTTTCTTAAGTAGTAATATCTTTATGGTATCATTCTAGTTTCTGTAGATTTAAATATAGTTACCCTGACTTGAATTATGAACTAAAGTAATAGTTTATGGCTTATTTGGAGGAAAGAAAAAGTTTTGTAAACATTTATATTGCATCTGCTCAGAAAAAAACAGTGTTCATTGTAATTTTTTTTGTTTTAACTGTATTTGCTTACAGAACTTTCATTGTGGTATGTATTCAAAGAAATGGGTAGGAAAGAGAAACAATTTGAATAATTTGGAGGAGAGATTTGGCAGTGACTATTGTAGTCACCCGGATAAGTAGAGTAAAGGTAAAAAATAAAATAAGGCAGCAGAATCTGAGTGGTAGTCTTAGATGCAATGAAGCATGATAGGAAGAAACACAAGCCTTTATATTACTAAACTTCTTCAACTTTTGGTCTATTCATTGTTCTGTGAGTTCACAGACTCCATATTATATATTTCAAGGAAATTACAAAATATATCTAAATTCAGTGAACTCAAAATTAAGTTTACAAATAGAATATGTACTTTAGTTAAATTTAAAAATGTAATAATAATAATATTGTTAAATAGGCATCTGTTGCTATTTTTTCATTAACTATGGGCTGTTGCCTATATCACTTTGTCTCTGAAGACAATAAATATTAATATTGAATTTGTTCACGTGACACCCGTATGAAATCGATAGTGTTCATATATGAAGAAATCTGGGATTAAAGAGTTGTGACTTTACTTATTGATGGACCTAGTATCTGAGTCCACATTTTCTGATAGTCTAATTCATTGTTAAATTCTCTGTTGTTTTAGTTTAACAATTAAGTCTTTCTTAGGCCGAGGGTGATGGCTCTCACCTCTATGCACTTTGGGAAGCTGAGGTAGGAGGAGCTCTTGAGGCCAGGAGTTCAAGACCAGCCTGAGCAACATAAGAGATCCCGTATCTTAAAAAAAAAAAAAAAAAAAATTACG